>JAIUJO010002019.1:60000-92500 GCA_023846275.1 Vanilla planifolia
TGGAAGAGCAAGAAGAAGAAGAGAAGAAGAAGAAGGAAAATGAGAAGAAGAAGAAGATGGGGACGAAGAAGAAGAAGACGAAGAAGTAGAACAGGAAGAATGTGAAGAAGAAGAAGAAGGAGAACAACAAGTTGAAGAGGAAAAAGTAGTAGTAGAAAATCAAGAACAGGAAGAAGAAGAAGAGGAAGAAGAATAAGTAATAGAGGAAGAAGAAGAAGAGGAGGAGGCAGAGGAAAGAGAAGAAGAAGAAGAAGTGAAAGAAGGAGAACAAGAAGATGAAAAAGAAGAAAAAGATGAAGAAGAAGAGGAGTAGGAAGAAGAAGAAGAAGAAGAGGAAGAAGAAGAGCAAGAAGAAGAAGAAAAAAAGAAGAAGAATATGAAGAAGTAGAAGAGGAAGATGAAGAAGTTGAAGAAGAAGAAGAAGAAGAGGAAGAAGAAGAAGAAGACGAAGAAGAAGAAGTGGATGAAGAAGTAGAGGAGGAAGAAGAAGAAGTAGAAGAAGTATAAGCTTATGATGATGAAGAAGAAGAAAAAAAGAAGAAGAAGAAGAAAAAGAAGAGGAAGGAGAAGTGGAAGAAGGACAAGAAGTAGAACAAGAAGAGGAAGAAAAGAAGAAGAAGAAGGAGAGGAAGAGAAGGATGAAGAAGAAGTGGGTGACAAAGAAGAATAAGAGAAAGAAGAAGAAGAAGGAGAACCAAAAGTAGAAGAGGAAGAAGAAGAAGAACAAGAAGAAGAGGAAGAAGAAGAAGAAGAAGAAGAAGATCTAATTTGAACTATTTCAAAAACAAACCATGGAACTGAACTAATTTGTTTGTATAATGACCTAAAATCACAAAATATAAACAAAAAATATTTTTAAAAGTTTACTCACACAAAAACCTCCCCTCTCTCGAACATCTGATGAAAAGGTCTCTCCTTTGTTAACAACTTTCACAGCTCTCGGTGTAGTGGATACATGGGATGCATAACTTATGATGTAAGCACTAATGAGATTTTTATAGATCTTAGTAGATAAATCCACAATAATTAACCAGGTAAACTTTTTTCCTTCCCTTAACTCCAGCATAGAGGTGATTGATATTTTCTATCCTAAAATGCTTCACATGGAGCCATTCTAATGCTGGACTGATAACTATTATTATAGGAAGATTCTACCAGAGGTAAGTGACTTTCCTAATCTCCTCCAATATCTAAAATACAAAATCACAACAAATCTTCCAAGGTTTTTATAGTTCTTTCTGATTAACCATCTATTTGAGGATGGAAGGCTATACTGAACCTTAATCTTGTACCAATAGTTTGATGTATACTCTTCTAAAAGTGAGAAGTAAATTTAAGATCTATATTAGAGATAAAAATTTTTGATATCCCATACAACCTGATAATTTACTTTGTATATTCTTAAACTAAGTTTATGGTAGAATAATTCATCTTTATAGTAAGAAAATGAGTAGTTTTTGTTAGCCTATCCATAATTACCGAAATTGAATCATAACCTATAGGTGATCTTGGTAATCCAACTACAAAATCCATTGCAACTTCCTCTATTTCCATTATGGTACCAACAATGACTATAGTAATCCTTTAGGCTTTTGTTGTTCTCCTTTGACTTGTTGGAAAATTAAACACCTTTGAACCCAAATAGCCACATCTTTCTTCAACCCTAGCTGCCAGTATTATTGTCTTAGCTCTTGATATATTTTATTCCTTCCTGGATGGATGGAATAGTGAGAGTTGTGAGCTTCTTTTAATAGTAATTATCTGAGCTGCTGATGTGTTGGTATACATAGTCTATCTTAGAATCAGAGTATAGCATCTTGATCCAATTTAAATTCAGATTCTCATCCTTTGTGGACCCTTTGGATTATCTTTTATAGTTCTGGACTTTCAACCTGGTCTTCTTTAATAGAAATCAACCAATCTAGCCTTACAGATAGGTGAGCCAGTAACGTTGTATTTTATCGTATTTCAGATTTTAGTTGTAACTTGTCCATCTCAAAGGTCAATTGCTTTTCTTCTTTGATAGTTAATAAGCTATTAACATTGGCTTTCCTACTAAGAACATTTGTCACCACACTTGCTTTACCTGGATGATATGTGATTTCTTTGATTCAAAAGTGGCCAAAGCCTACAAAAGGGAGCCTACTACGGGGGTTGAAATACAAAGTCAGCCAACAAGAGCTTGTAAAGGCTTGGCAGGTGCATTCCCTTTTCCCATACCATATTAGATAAACATGCGTTTTTTTACAACCCAATCTACAGGGACATTGCCTTCCCTCAGAACATGCGTGAGGCAAAAGCCTGACAACTCCCTCACATACTAGAGACAATTAAAAATAATTCCACCCTCCAAAGGACAGCAAACCCATTGCCTCCCCTCATGTAATGCATAGGTAGAGTCAATCTAGATCTCAATAATAGGATAATCCTTGAGTTTTTGTCATGATAAATACCATGGCATCCATGATAGCCTGAAGCTCAGAAGCATCACTTGCTTATGAAATGAATCCTTTCCCCACAACGTGCATGAGCCTCCCCTGATGGTCATAGACAACAAGGCTGATAACAGCCATCTCATTCTTCACTGCAGCGTCACAATTGATCATAATCCAGGCCGTTGGAGGGGGAAGCCAAATACTAGTTACCAGGGGCCCCAAGGGGTTGAACTTCCCATTGGATGCAGAAGGATGAGGATTAATGAGCATTATAGTGGCAATGCTTTCCAATTTGATCCATTGAATTAGCATGCTATTGCTAAGGGTGGTCTTCTTATGCACCCAACGATTTCTATTCTCCCAAATATGGAACAAGGTAGAGGTCACAATGGCATAATGAGCCGCAGAGATACCACACACCGTGCCAGGCTACACGGCACGGGAGAGGAAGCGCTTCAGAAAGTGGAAGCCAATGCACAACCGCGTGCGCACACCGCAGCAGAGGCACACAACACAGGGTCCTCCCAGATACTGCGTGTTGCAGCACAGTCCCACAATGTGTGCTGTAGTGTCTTAGCCACATCACAGCCCCAACTACAATGGCTACAGTTAGTCAAATGTCTTCTTGTGAGCAAATATGCCATAGGAACAAGATTTCTAGCCACTCGTCAAAGGAAAGTATGGACCCGAGGCATGACTTTCAGCTTTCGTATCCAAGCAAGGTGCTCACCAGATGTTGGAGTAAGCCAAGCATTATCAGCTTTCTTAAAGGTGATGAGAGCCCAGTAGAACTTGGTGGAAGAGACCTTAGGGGATTTGTTGTGCACCTGAAGAATCTCATCATTCCCACAATTGTGACCCCATGGCAAGTGCAGGACTCTATCATCCAACAAGGGTTTTGCCCAGCAAGCAATGGAATCCCTGTCCCACTTCCTTAGCTCCAACATGCACTCCCCCACGTACTTTGGCCATGAGGCCTCCATGATAATAAATGTGGGCCACCATTTTATTGGTAGGAATCCCAACCAATTATCTTCATAGAAATCAGTGCACATTTCATCCACCATCCTCCAAATGAAACCCCCCAAAACATCTGGGAAGGCCTCCAACAAAAGCCTACCTACATGAAAGGCACCCTTATGGACCTTGTAGGGGTTTTTGCCCAAAGGGTTCTTTGTCTTCATGATATCTACCTAAAGGAAGTCCTCATAGTGTAAAAGTCTCTTGCAATGCTTCATGACCAATACATGATACCAGATCTTGAGATCAAGTAAGCCAAGGCCTCCCATGTCCTTTAAGAGTGTGACAGTGTCCCACTCTGCATAATTGATAGCAGGAGCCATTTTCGTGCAACAACATAAGAATCTCCTTATTAACTACTCCATCTACTCCACCTCCTTGTGGAACCACACAATGGCTCATCACAAAATTAGAGAACGTCTCCAATACAGCCTTGATCAATAGTATCCTGCCAGCCAAGGAGAGGGGGCACACCCATCATTTAGCAACCTGAACTTAATTCTCTGAATCAAAAAATTGAAATCCGCTTTCTTGGATAGCCTGACTAAAATATGAATACCCAAATAGGAGTGTATTTCCCCTTGTGATATTAAGCTTAGAGAACACAAGCATCATCCTTCTCTTCTTCATACCTCTATTAAAGAAAATTCTAGATTTCTCATGATTAACATTGAGCCCATTGAGCTTATTGAACTTATGGAGCATCTTCTTAATAGTAGACACAGACTTATACAAACCAAGTTCATAGATAATAACATCATCAGCATATGGAATGTGTGAAATAATGGGGCCAGTTGAGGTGAATCTAAAGCTGAGTAATGCTTGAGTCTCATACTTACGTGCCAACACAGAGAAAAATTCTAATACCAAGGTGAACAAGTATGGGGATAGGGGGCAACCCTGACGTAGTCCCCTATAGGCCTCAATCCACGATAGTCTATCTACATCATAATCTTTAATAAATTCCAACCATCTTCTTTGCCTAAAATTTAATTCTTTTTGTGAAGATATATTTTAAGCTATGATGATTAGTAAATATCATACATTTAACTCTATATAAGTAATGTTTCCAAATTTTTAGGACAAATTATAGCTACTAGCTCCAAATCATGCACAAGATAATTCTTTTCATATGATTTAAGCTATCTAGATACAAAGGCAATTATCTTGTGATGTTGCATCAATATATAGCCTAACCCTTGTAATGAGACATCACTATATATCTGATAACCCTTTGTGCCTTCTAGCACTACTAGAATTGGAGTTATAGTTAATTTCTATTTTAGTATTTGGAAGTTATTCTCACAAGTTGTTTCCCATTCAAATTTTGTTGTCTTCCATGTTAAATTGATTAATGGTGCGACAATTTAAGAAAACCCCTTCAAACTTCCTATAATATCTAGCCAATCCCAAGAAGCTTCTAATCTTAGTCATGGTTGTGGGGCTTGCCAATCTATGGTAGCAAAAATCTTTTGTCGATCTATAGAGATGCCTTCTGCAATGACATGTCCTAAGAAAGTTACTTTAGATAACCAAAACTCATATTTCAACAATTTGGCATATAATTGGTTTCCTCTCAAAGTCTGTAATGTTAAATTCAAATGTGCATGATGTTCTTGTAAAGATTTGGAATAAATTAGGATATCATCATTAAGAAAATAATAAAGTGATCCAAATGTTTCTTGAACACTCGATTCATTAAATCCTTTAATGTTGTTGGTGCATTCATTAGGCCAAAGTGTAGTACTAAGAATTCATAGTGTCCATACTTGGTTCTGAAAGCGGTCTTCGAAACATCTTCTTGCTTGATTTTTAATTGATGATATCTAGATAATAGATCAATTTTGGAAAATATAACTACTTCATGCAACTGATCAAATAACTCATCAATTTGTGGCAAAACATATTTGTTCTTGATAGTGATTTTATTGATTTCTCTATAGTGAACACACATATGGAGACTATAGTCTTTCATTTTCATAAATAAGATAGGTGCCCCAATGGGTACACACATGGCTTAATAAATCCTTTGTCCAATAATTCTTGAAGTAGTATCTTGATTTCTTGTAGTTCAGCAGGTGCCATACGATAGAGAGATTTTGAAATTGGCTCAACACTGGGAATAATCGAATTTCAAATTTAATTTCCTTATCCAAGGGCAATCTTGATAATTCCTCAAGAAAACATCCAAATATTCTTTAACTATTGATACTTCTGAGGGTTGACAAAATTATCTATCTAATTCCATAATGTATCCCAAACATCCTTCACATCCTTTCTTATGTAGCTTTCGGGCTTTGAGCATAACTACGATAGGGATTTTTCTCCCTTGGCAAAAATAGACTAATTTATCTTCTCCAAGGATTAGGATTTCAATCCTCTTTTTATAACAATCTATTTTTACTTTATGCTCAACAAACCAATCCATCCCAAGAATTACGTCAAATTCCATCAGAGGTAAGACTTGTTGCAATGCTATGAATTTCTTTCCTCTGATGCCTATCTCATCTGCAATAAACTTTTCTACAATGATACTATTTCCATCTGGCATTTTACTACAAATAGTTCTTTCATGGAGTGTAATAAAATATTTCTTTTTCTCGATGCATTAGTGGATATAAAAAAATGTCAGACTCCACAAACAAAGAGTACAGAAACAAGTAATTTGTATAACTTTAGTATACCTATAATGATGTTAGTGGATATAAAAGAATGTGAGGCTCCAAAATCAAAGAGTACAGAAACAAGTAATTTGTGTAACACTAGCATACCTGTAATGATGTCAGTAGAGTGCAGAGCATCTTTTTGAGTAATCAAATAAGTAAGCATTTGACCTCCACTTCTTGTCGCTCCACCTCTAACCTTAGCACCTGAAGTCGTCGTAGATCTGTGGCCTCTACCTCCACTTGCATCATCCCTATCTCCACTAGTTGAAAACAATGACAATTTTAAATTCTAAAAAGTTTGGGCAATCTCTAGCAATATGTTCTGTTTCTTTGCATAGGTAGCATCTGATTGGTCTGATAGACTCTGATCTACATTCTCTTTTATGCCATTTTTCAAATTTCGTACATCTACTCATTCCATTTGGACTCAAACTAACTCTGGTAGTTCTCGATTCATATGGTCTGAACCTAGTAAATCTTGAATAAGTAGAAGTTCTCCTCTTGAAAAACTAAGACTATCTCTTTTTCCTATGAATCTAAATTGAGACTCTAGAGAATCAAATATTTTCTTCTCTTCTTCTTTACCAACAGCTAGCAAACTAAGTTCCAACTCAATCGTGTGGGCATGCTCCAATAACTCCACATAGTTTTGTTGATCAGACTGCTACTAAAATTGCCTGAATTTTGTCCCGTAGGCCTCGTCAAAACATGTAACATCATTATTTTTTGGGTGTTACTAAATGAGGCACATATTTAGTCAGGTGGGAGAACTTGATTTCATATATGGTAATTGACATATTACCTTGCTTAAGATTATTCAACTCTTCCCTCATTTTGGCTTTGATTGAAAGGGGCATATACCATTGGTCAAATTCTTATGTGAATTCTTCCCAGGAGATGTCTTTCATTGGTCGACTTAAAATTGAAGCCAATGTCAAGAACTCCACCATAGTCTGACAACATCTTTTAGTACCAAAACTACCAAGGCCACCTTTGTGTAATATGGGCAAGACAAAGATAATATTCATTTGCTCTAGCTAGTTTTTGACAATCATTGGATCTTCCTCCCTAGCAAAAGAAGGGGGAAAGATTTACTGAAATTGGTCAAGTCGATAGATGCCTCTCCTCAATGGCTACCAGTGCTTCCAATCGAACATAACGAAGAGACTAGGGTTTACTCTAATTCTTATTGCATATCCCCTTGCTGCTCTTTTTCTTTACCCTTTATCTATATTTTCAGATTTAGGTATTTCCTTGGTTTGGAGTATATTGCAATCCTATAAAACAACATAAGATATTTGACAACTAACATCTTTACAAAAAGTAACACTATAGTTGCAATGCATATGCTATTCTAGTATCCTCACTCTTATTTCCCACTTATTCCTGAACCAAAGCTCTGATGCCAAATTTTCAAGCCCCCACCTCAAACAAGTACCATTAGATAAACAAAACATTAGAGATTTTTTGCTGTTACAACATTGAATGAGGATAAGGAGCAAAAACCTAAGGTAGGGACCTCACGGTGAGGCAAACGCCAACTCCTGTTTGAACCCATTTCAAAAACAAATCATGGAACTGAATGAAAATATTTACATATTAACTTAAAATCCAAAAAGTTTTCTCACACCAAAACCTCTCCTCTCTCATACATCTGGTGAAAAGGGCTCTCCTATATTATCAACTTTCTCAGCTCTCGATGTATTGGATACATGGGATGCATGACCTATGATGTAAGAACTAATGAGATTTTTACAGATCTCAATAGATAAATCAACAATAATTGACCATGTAAATAAAAAGATGTACCATGAACAATGAAGATGAATCAGATGTGTAAAATTAAAACCATATAAGATGTCATACATAAAGTTAGATAAAAAACAAAAAGAAATATCAGTTCCTTATTATTTTTTTATTATAGCTATGTTATTACTAGGCCTGATTCCCTTGGATGCATTATCCTCTATGAATCCAATCATCACCAAGAAATGACCTCCAGCTAGTATCCAACCTAGCACATAACACGAGGTAGATATCTAATCCGAAGATCGATACCCTGTGATCCCACACGTTGGACCTAGTGCCACCAAACAGGTATGGTACTTATACCTTGCGATCCAACGCGTTGGGCCTGGTGTAAATTATCATAGAGTCATAGCACATAACACTAGGCAGATATCTAATTTTAAGATCGATACCTTACGATCGCACGTGCTTCGACCTAGTGGTGAGGATAATGTTCTCTGGAATCCCTTTTTATTACTATCATTTTTTCAAATATTAATCCAGATAATTGAGCCATATCAAAAGACCATTTTGTTCCCCATTGTTTCTTTCTTCACCATACTTCATTTTTTTTATTTTTTATGAAATTGAAATAAACAACAACAACCAAAACACCATGTGATATAGTAAGAAAACCAGGTAAAAAAATATATTAATATGCTACATCACAGGGTGAGGAATTTATTTACCTTTTCTTGATGTCCTTACGAAAAAATTCTTCCCAACCTCACCTTCGCATGCCAGAACTCTCAAAATCCTTGCTGACCGTCACTGTCACCTTACAGACCTTACGAAAATCTTCTAAGAGCACCACGACAGCTGTCAAACATCTCGCACTTTAAAAATTCTTGCTACAGTCACGTTTTTGCAAAACCTCGCACTCCAACAATCTCTCCGTACTCATGTTTTCGTAGAAGTGTTTTTCAAACGCTTTCCCTATAGTTGAGTTAGTTTTCACAGAAGTGCTTTTCAAAACACACCTTCGTCAATTTTTGTGCCCGCGACTGATATTTCCCGAACTCTTATGAACTAAATGCAAGGAGGCTTGAGAACCGACTATTTGCAAAACACCCACTCCAAATTCATTCTTTGCGCATAGATGATCCGCGCAAAGAGAGGCCTGTGCAAAAATTCTTAAAATTCCACATTTACCCAACGTAGCCAACATCTTTAAAATTACAAATAAATCTTCTACCAAAATGTACTTCAGCTATGCTGACATTTGCAAAATTACAAATCTACCCTAAACGATACGAATTTATCATTGATCTTTAAAAATTAATAATTTATTCCTTAGAGCTCTAAAAATTACAAACTAAAAAACTTTGGACTCATCTCAAAGGGCACTTCCAAGAAGGACAAAATAAGGAAAAACTAAGGCTAATGAAAAAGAAGAAGAAGAAGAAGAAGAAGAATAAGAACAAAAATGAGAAGAAGAAGAAGAAGCAAAACAATGAGAAGAAGAAGAAGAAGAAGAAGAAGAAAAAGAAGGTGAATGAGAAGAAGAAAAAGAATAAAAATAACAAGAAGAAGGCAAAGGAGAAGAAGAAGAAGACGAAGAAAGAGAAAAAGTGATAAAAAGGGGAAGAAGAAGTAGAGGAAGAAGATGAAGAAGAGGTAGAATGAGAAGAAGAAGAGTAGAATAAGAAGAAGAAGAAGAAGAAGAAAAGGATCAAGAAGAAGAAGAAAAAGAAAGAGGAGGAGGAGGTGGAGGATAAGAAGAAGAAGAAGATGATGAGGAAGAAAAAAAAGAAGAATGAGAATAAAAAGAAGAAGAAGAAGAAGAAGAAGAGGAAGAAGAAGACGAAGAAGTAGTAGAAGAAGAAAATGAAGAAGAAGAAGAAGAATAAGAAGAAGTAGAATAAGAAGAAGAAGAAGAAGTAGAATGAGAAGAAGAAGAAGAAGTAGACGAAGAAGAAGAAGAAGAATAAGAAAAAGAAGACGAAGGAGAAGAAGAAGAAGAAGAAGAAAGGGAAGAAGAAGAAGAAGGAGAAGAAAAAGAAGAAAGCGTAGAAGAAGAAGAAGAAGAAGATGAAGTAGGAGAAGAACTAGAAGAAGAAGGAGGAGAAGTAGAAGAAGAATAGGAAGAAGATGAAAAAGAGGAAGAAGAAGAAGAAGAAGAAGGAGGAGGAGGAGGAGGAGACGAAAAAAGAAGACAAAAAAGTGGCATAAGAAGAAGAAGAAAAAGAAGAAGAAAAGTAGAAGTAAAAGAACGAGATGAAGAAGTGGGAGAAGAACAAGAGGGAGAAGAAGAAGAACAAGAAGAAGACGAAGAAGAAGAGGAAAAAGAAGAAGAAGAAGAAGAATAAGAGGGGGAAGAAGAAGAGGAAGGAGTAGAAGAGAAAAAAAGAAGACGAAAAAGTGGTATAAGAAGAAGAAGAAAAAGAAGAAGAAAAGTAGAAGTAAAAGAAGGAGATGAAGAAGTAGGAGAAGAAGAAGACGGAGAAGAAGAAGAAGAAGAAGAGGAAGAAGAAGAAGTATAAAAGGAAGAAGAAGAAGAAGAAGAAGAAGACGAAGAAGAAGAAGAAGAAGAACAAGAGGAATATGGTGAAGAAAAGATGTGAAAGAACAAGAAGACAAAGAAGAAGAAAAAGAAGAAGTAGAAAGAGAAGAAGAAGAAAAAAATGATCTTGATGAATAAGTGGAAGAAGAAGAAGATGAAGAAGAAAAAGTGGAAGAAAAAGAAGAAGCAGAAGAAGAAGATGATTTAGAGGAAGTAATACAAGAAGATGAAAAAGAAGAGGAAGAAGAAAGAGAATATGGAGAAGAAGAAGAAGAACAAGAGAAAGAAGAAGAAGAGGAAGACAAAGTGCAAGAAGAAGATGAAGAAGAAGGAGAAGAAGTGGACGAAAAAGAAGAATAAGAGCAAGAAGAAGTGGAAGAAGAAAAAGAAGAAGAAGAAGAAGAAGATGAAGACGAAGAAGAAGAAGAAGACGAAGTAGAAGAAGAAGAAGAAGAAGAAAAAGAAGAAAAAGACGAAGAAGAAGGAGAAGAAGAAGAAGAAGTGAAAGAAGGAGAAGGAAGAAGAAGAAGAAGAAAAAGTTGATTAAGAAGAAGAAGCAGAAGAAGACGAAAAATAAGAAGAAGAAGAAGAAGAAAATGAAGAGGAAGAAGAAGTAGAAAAAGGCAAAAAAAAGAAAAAGAATAGGATGAAGGAAAAGAAGAAGAAGAAGAAGAGGTAGAAGAAGAATACAAGAAGAAGAAGAAAATGATGATGGTGACGATTTTGAAGAACAAGCAGTAGAGGATGAAGAAGAAGAAGACAAAGAAGAGGAATAAGAAAAAGAAGAACAAGAAAATGATGATGAAGAAGAAGAAGAATATAATGATGAAGAGGAGGAAAAGATAAAGAAGAAGAAGAAGAAGAAGAAGACGAAGAATATGAACAAGTAGAAGAAGAAAAAGAAGAAGAAGAAGAAGAAGAAGGAGGAGGAGAAGAAGAAGAAGAAGAAGAAGAAGAAGAAGAAAAAGAAGAAGAAGAAGATGAAGATCAAGAAGGATAATAAGAACATGAACATGTGTAAGAATAAGAATAAGAAGAAGGTGGAGGAGGTGAAGATGAAGAAAAAGATGTAGAAGAAGTAGATGAAGTAAAGAAAGAAGAAGAAGAAGAAAAAGATGCAAAAGAAGAAGAAGAAGAAGAAGAAGTAAAACAAGAAGAAGAAGAGGAAGAAGAAGAAGAAGAAGAAGATGATAATAAGGAAGAAGAACAAGAATAAGAAGAAGAAGAGGAAGAAGAGAAAGAAGAAGAGCAAGAAGAAAAAGATAAAAATAAAGAAGAAGAAGAAAAAGATGAAGAAGAAGGCAGAGATGGAGAAGAAGAAGAAGAAGTGGTTGAAGGAGAAAAAGAGGTTGAAGAAGAAGAAGTGGGTGATGAAGAAGAAAAAGAACAAGACGAAGAATAGGAACAAGAAGAAGAAGAAGATGAAGAAGATTAAGAAGAAGAAGAAGGAGAAGAAGACAAAGAAAAAGTAGAAGAAGAAGAAGGAGGAGGAGGAGAAGAAGAAGAGGACAAAGAAGAAGATCAAGAGGAAGAAGTCGACGAAGAAAAAGATGAATAAGAAGAAGAAGGTGACGAAGATGAAAAAGAAGAAGATAAAGAAAAAGAAGAAGAAGAACAAGTTCAAGAAGAAGTGGATGAAGAATAAGAAGACAAAGAAGAAGGAAAAGAAGAAGAAGTAGATTAAGATGAACAAGAAGAAGAAGAAAAAGAAGAAAAAATGATGACAAAGAAGAAGAAGAAGAAAAAGGAGAAGACAAGGAAGAAGAAGAAGAAGAAGAAGAGGAAGACGGAGAAGAATTAGAAGTAGAAGAAGAGAGAGAAGAAGAAGAAAGAAAAGAGTAAGAATAGGAAGAAGAAGACGACGAAGTAGAATAAGAATAACAAGAAGAAGGAGAAGATGAAGATGAAGAAGGAGAAAAAGAAGAATAAGAAAAACACGAAGTAGAAGAATACTAATAAGAAGAAGAAGAAATTGAAGAAGTTGATGACGATGATGATGAAGAAGTTAAAGAAGGAGGAGAAGTAGAAGAACAAGAAGAAGAAGGAGGAGGAGAAGGAGGAGGAGGAAAAGTTTAATTAGGAGAGGATGAAGAAGAAATACAAGAAGGAGAAGATGAGGATGAAGAAGATAGAGAAGAAGAAGAAAAAGGATAAGAAGATGAAGATGATGATGAAAAAGAAGAATACATGGAAGAAGAAGAAAAAGGAGACAAAGAAGGAGACAAAGAAAAGGAACAAGAAGAAGAAGAAGAAGAAGAAGGGGAAGGAGGAGAAGAAGTAGATGAAGAAGAAGGAGAAGTTGTAGTTGAAGAAGAAGACGAAAGAGAACAAGAAGACTAGGATAATGAAGAAGAAGAAGATGACGAAGAAGACGAAGAAGAAGAAGAAAAATAAGAAGAAGAGGAAGGTAAAGAATAAGAAAATGAAGAAGAAGAAGAAGAAAAAGAGGATGAAGATGATGTAGAAGAAGAACAAGAAGAAGAAGGAGAAGATGAAGGCAAAGATGAAGAAGAAGTAGTAGGAATAAAAGAAGAAGAAGAAGGAGAAGAAGTAGAAGAAGAAGAAGAAGAAGAAATAGAAAAGAACAAGAAGTAAAAGAAGAAGAAGAAGAAGAAGAAGTCGAACAAGGGGAAGAAGAAGAAAAAGTGGAAGAAGAAGAGGGAGAAGAAGAAGAAGAGGAAGAAGTTGAAGAAGTAAAAGAAAAAGAAGAAGACTTTGATGAAGATGAAGAAAATATAGAAGGTGAGGGACAAAAGAAAGAAGGAGAAGAAGAAGAAGAAGAAAAAGAAAGTGAAGAAGAAGAAGAAGAGGAAGAAGACGATGAAGTGGAAAGAGAAGTAGACGAAGACCAAGAAGAAGAAGAAGAAGAAGAAGAAGAAGAAGAACAAGAAGAAGGAGAAGAAGAAGAAGGGGAAGAAGAAGAAGAAAATTAAGAAGTAGGAGGAGAAGTAAAAGTAGAAGAAGAAGAAGAAGAAGGAGAAGAAGATGAAGAAAAAGAAGATGATGAAGAAGATGAAGAAATAAAAGAAGAAAAGAAGAAGAAGAAGAAGAAGGAGAAGAAGAAGAGGAAGAGAAAGAAGAAGATGAAGAAGAAGAAGAAGGAGAATAAGAAGAAAAAGAAGGTGAAGAAGAGTAAGAAGAAGAGAAGTAGAAGAAGATGAAGAAGAAAAGAAGAAGAAGAAGAAGAAGAAGAAGAAGAAGAAGAAGATGAAGGAGAGAAAGTAGTAGAAGTCAAAGAATCAGAAGAAGAAGGAGAAGGAGAAGATGGAGAAGGAGAAGGAGAAGAAGAAGAAAAAGAAGAAAAAGAAGAAGAAGAAGGCAAAGAAGAAGAAGAAAACGATGAAGAAGACATATAAGAGGAAGACAAAGAAGACAAAGAAGAAGAATAAGACGAAGAAGAAGAAAAAGAGGGAGATAAAGAAGAAGAAGAAGAAGAAGGACAAGAAGAAGAATAAAAGGAAGAAGAGGATGAAGAAGAAGAATATAAAGAATAAGAGGAGGATGAAGAAGAAGAAATAGAAGTAGAAGAAGATGATGATGATGAAGAGGAATAATAATAATAACAATAATAATAATAATAAATAAATAATAATAATAATAATAAAAATAATAATAATAATAATTAAAAGAAGACAAAGAAGAAGAAGAAGAAGAAGATGAAGAAAAGTGGATGATGAAGAAGAAGAAGAAGAAAAAGAACAAGAAAAGAAGAAGAAGAAGAAGCTAAAGAAGAAGAAGAAGTCAAAGAAGTAGAAGAATAAGAAAAATAAGAAAATGAAGAAGAAGGAGAAGAAGCAAAAGAAGAAGAAGAAGAAAAAGAAGAATGAGAAAAAGAAGAAGGAAAAGAAGGAGAACAAAAGGAAGTAGAAGAAGTAGAAGAAGAAGAAGAAGAAGAAGAAGAAGAAGCAGAAAAGAAGAAGTAGAAGAAGAAGAAGAAGAAAAAGGAGAAGACGAAGAAGAAGCTGAAGAAAAGGAAGAAGAAGAAGAAAAAGAAGAAGAATGAGATGAAGGAGACGAAGAAGAAGAAAAAGAAAAAGAATAAAAAGAAGAAGAAGACAATGAAGAAAAATGAAGAAGTCGAAGAAGAAGTAAACGATGAAGGAAGAAGAAGAAATAGTAGATGACGAAGAAGAAGAAGAAGTAGTTGAAGAAGAAGAATAATAATAATAATAAGAAGAAGAAGAGAGGAAGGAATAGAACAAGAAGAACAAGAAGAAGGAGAAGAAGAACAAGAAGAAGAAGAAGTAAAAGATGAAGAAGAAGGAGACGAAGTAGTGGAAGAAAAAGAAGAGAAAGAAGAAGATTATGATGAGGAAGAGGTAGAAGAAAAAGAAGACGAAGAAGATGAAGTAGAAGTAGAAGAAGATGAAGAAGAAGAGAAAACAGAAGAGAAAGAACAAGAAGAAAAGAAAATGACAAAGAAAAAGAAGAAGAGAAAGAGGATGAAGAATAAGAAAGAAAATAAGAAGAAGATGAAGAAGAAGAAGAAGATGATGATGATGATGTGAAGAAGAAGAAGAACAAGAAGAAGAAGAAGTAAGAAAAGAAGGAGAAGAAGAAGAAGAAGAAGAAGAAGAATGAAAATAGGAAGAAGAAGAAGAAGAAGAAGAAGAAGAATTAGAAGAAAAGAAAAAGAAGAAGAATTAGAATAATAATAATAATAATAATAATAATAATGATAAGATTACCTCAATTAGAAGAAGTTGAAAAAGATGAAGAAGAAGAAGAAGAAGTAGAGGAAGAAGACGAAGTAAAAGAAGAAAAAGAAGAAGAAAAACGAGAATAATAACAAGAAGAAGAAGAAGAAAATGAAGAAGGCGAAGAAGGGGAAGAAGTAGAAGTCGAAGAACAAGACGAAGAATAAGAAGATGAAGAAAATGGTGAAGAAGAAGATAAAGAAGAAGATGAATAACAAGTTGAAGTAGTAGTAGCAGAAGAAGAATAATAAAATGAAGAAGAAGAAGAAGAAGAAGTCAAAGAAGAAGAAGAAGAGGAAGATGATTAAGAAGGAGAAGAAGAAGAAGAAGAAAAAGTAGAAGAAGATGTAGAATAAGAAGAGGAAGAAGAAGAAAGAGAAGAAGAAGAAGAAGAAGAAGAAGATGATGATGATGAAGAAAAAGAAGAAGAAGAAAAAGAAGAAGAGGAAGAGAAATATGAAGATGATAAAGAAGGAGGAGAACAACAAGAAGAAGGAGAAGAAGAAGAAAAGAAGAAGAAGAAGCAAAAGAAGAAGAAGAGAAGAAGAAGAAGATGAAGAAGAAGAAGAAGATGATGATGATGATGAAGAAAAGAGAAAGAAGAAGTTGAAGAAGAAAAACAAAAGGAAGAAGATGAAGAAGATGAAGAATAAGAAGATGAGAAAGAAGAAGAAGAAGAAGAAGAAGTCGAAGAAGTAGAAGAATAAGAAGAATAAGAATATGAAGAGGAAGAAGGAAAAGAAGCAAAAGAAGAAGAAGAAGAAGAAGGAAAAGAAGATGAGAAATAAGAAGATGATGAAGAAGAAGAAAGAGAATAAGAAGAAGAAGAAGGAGAAGTAGAATAAGAGGAAGAAGAGAAGAAGAAGAAAAAGGAGGAGAGGAAAAAGAAGAAGAAGAAGAAGAAGAAGAAGAATTAGAAGAAAAAGAAGAGGTAGAAGAAGCTGAAGAAAAGGAAGAAGAAGAAGACGAAGAAGAAGAAGAAGATGAAGGAGACAAAGTAGAAGAAGAAGAAGAAGTGGAAGAAGTGGAAGAAGTGGAAGAAGACGAAGGTGACAAAGAAGAAGTAGAAGAATAAGAAGAAGAAGAAAAAGAATAAGACGAAGAAGAAGAAGAAGAGGAAGGAGAAGTAGAAGAAGGAAAAAATGTAGTAGTAGAAGAAGAAGAAGAAGATGATGATGAAGAAGAAGAAGGAGAAGAAGACAAAGAAGAAGAAGAAGAAAAAGATCAAGAAGAAGAAGAAGAAGAAGAAGAAGAAGAAAAAGAAGCAGAAAAAGAATAAGAAGAAGAAGTAGAAGAAGAAGAAGAAAAAGAAGCAGAAGAAGAAGATGAGAAAGAAGAGGAAGTAGAAGAATAAGATGAAGAAGAGAAGGAGAATAGGAAGGAGAAGTAGAACAAGAATAAGAAGAAGAAGAAAAGAAGAATAAAAAGAAAAATAAGAAGAAGTAGAAGAAGTAGAATATGAAAAAGTTAAAGAAGTAGAAGAAATAGAAGAAGAAGAAGATAATGATGATGATGAAGAAAAAGAAGAAGAAGAAAAAAAAAGTAGGACAAGCGAATGAATGAGAAGAAGGAGAAGAAGAAGAAGGTGGAGAATAAGAAGAAGTAAAAGAAGAAGAGGAAGAAGAAGAGGAAGATGAAGAAGAGGAAGAAGAAGAAGGAGAAGAAGACGAAGAAGAAGTAAAATAAAAAGAATAAGAAGAAGAAAAAGATGATGAAGTAGCAGAAAAAGAAGAAAAAGAGTAAGAAGTAGAAGAAGAAGAAGAAGAAGAAGAAGAAGAAGAAAGTGAAGAAGAAGAAGAAGGAGAAGAAGAAGAAGAAGAAGAAGAAGAAGAAGAAGAAGAAGAAAAAGAAGCAGAAGAAGAAGAAGAAGATGATAAAGAAGAAGAAGATGATGAAGAAGAAAAAGAAGTAGAAGAAGAAGATGGGAAAGAAGATGAAGTAGAATAATAAGATGAAGAAGAAAAAGAGAGGAAGATGGAGAAGAAGAAGAAGATGATGATGATGAAGAAGAAAAAGAAGATGAAGAAAAAGTAGAACAAGAGAACGAATGAGAAGAAGAAGAAGGAGAAGAAAAAGACGGAGAATAAGAAGAAGAAAATGAAGAAGAGGAAGAAGAAAAGGAAGACTAAGAAGAAAAAGAAAAAGAAAAAGAAGAAGAGGAGGAAGAAGTAAAAGAAAAAAGTAAGAGAAAGAAAAAGATGATGAAGAAGTAGTAATAGAAGAAGAAGAAGAAGAAGAATAGTAAGAAGTAGAACAAGAAGAAGAAGGAGAAGAAGAAGAAGATGAAGAAAGAGAAGAAGAAAAAGAAGAAGGAGATGAAGAAGAAAAAGAAGAAGAAGGAGAAGAAGAAGATGGAGGAGAAGAAGAAGAGGAGAAAGAAGAAGAAGAAGAAGAAGAAGACGAAGAAAAAGAAGAAGTAGAAGGCGAAGAAGTAGAAGAAGTAGATGAAGAACAAGAAGAAAAACAAGAAGAAGAGGAAGAAGACATAAAAGAAGAAGAAGAAGATGAAAAAGAAAAAGTAGAACAAGAAGATGACGAAGAAGAAGAAGAAGAGGAATAAGAGGAAAAAGAAGAAGAAGAAGAGGAGGAAGAAGAAGACGAACAAGAAAAAGAAGAAAAAGATGATGAAGAAGAAGAAGGAGATGATGATGAAGAAGAAAGAAGAAGAAGAAGAAGGCGAAGTACAGGAAGAAGATGAATAAGATTAAACAAAAAAAGAAGAAGAAGAAGAAGAAGTAGAAGTAAGAGAAGAAGAAGAAGAAGAAGAAAAAGAAGAGAAGAAGATGAAGTAGAAGAAGAAGATGATGAAGAAGAAGATGAAGAAGATAAAGATGAAGATGAAGAACAAGAAGACAAAGGAGAGGAATAAGAAGAAAAAGAGGAGGAAGAACGTGATGAACAAGAAGAAGAAGAAGAAGAAAAAGAATAAGAAGTTGGTGACAAAGAGTAAGAAAAAGAAGATGAAGAAGAAGAAGAATTCGAAGGAGAAGAAGAAGAAGAAGAAGATGATGATGATGATGATGATGAAGACAAAGAAGAAGTAGATGAAGAAGAAGAAGAAAAAGAAGAAGAAAAAAAGAAGAAGAAAAAGAAGAAGAAAAAAAGAAGAAGATCACGAATGAGAAGAAGAATAAGTAGGAGGAGAAGAAAAAGAAGAAAAAGAAGAAGAAGAAGATGAAGAAGAAGAAGTTGAAGGAGAAGGAGGAGGAGAAGATGAAGAAAAAGATGCAGAAGAAGAAGAAGAAGTAGAGAGAGAAGAAGAAGTAGAGAGAGAGGAAGAAGAAGAAGAAGTAGAGAAAGAAGAAGAAGAAGAAAAAGATTAAGAAAAAAAAGAACATGAAGAAGAAGAAGGAGAAGTAGTTGAAGAAGAATAAGTAGTAGAATATAAAGAAGAAGCAGAAGAAGAAAAAGAAAGAAAGGAAGAAGAAGAAGAAGAAGAAGAAGGAGAAGAAGACGAAGAAGATGAAGATGAAGATAAAGAGAGAAGAAGAAGATCACTAAGAAGAAGGAGAAGATGAAAATGAACAAGAATGACAAGAAGAAGAAGAAGAAGACGAAGAATAAGAAAAAGAAAAGACAAATAGGAAGGGAAGGAGAAAGAAGAAGAAGAAGTATAAGAAGAAGAAGAAGAAGAATTAGAAGAAGAAAAAGTAGAAGAAGAGGAAGAAGAAGAAGAATTAAAAGAAGAAGAGGAAGAAGAAGAAGAAGATGAGGAAGAAGTAGTAGTAGTAGTAGAAGAAGAAGAAGAAGAAGAAGAAGAAGAAGAAGAAGAGGAAGAAGAAGAGGAAGAAGAAGAAGAAGAAGAGGAAGAAGAAGAAGAAGAAGAAGAGGAAGAAGAAGAAGAAGAAGAAGAGGAAGAAGAAGAAGAAGAAGCAGAGGAAGAAGAAGAGGAAGAAGAAGAGGAAGAAAAAGAAGAAGAAGAAAAAAAGGAAAAAGAAGAACAAGAATAACCACAACAATATGAAGGAGCAGATGAATAATAATAGTAAGAAGAAGAAGAAGAATACAAAGATGAAGAAGAAGAAGAAGAAGAAGAAAAAGAGGAAGAATAAGAAGAAGAAAAAGAGGCATAAACTACAAAAGTTGGAGAAGAAGTAGAGAAGGGGAACAAGAAGAAGATTAAGAAGAAGAAGAGGAGGAGAAAGAAGGAGAAGAATATGAAGAAGAAGAAGAAGAAGAAAAAGAAGAGGGCGAAGAGGAACAAGAAGAAAATAAAGAAGAAGAAGAAGAAGAAGAACAAGAAGAAGAGGAAGAAGAAGAAGAATAAGAAGAAGATAAAGTAAAAGAAGAAGAAGAAGAAGAAGAAGAGGAAGAGGAAGAAGAAAAATAAGAAGACAAAGAAGAAGAAGATGAAGACAAAGTAGAAGAAGAAGAAGAAGAAGAAGACAAAGAATAAAAAAAGAAGAGGAAGAAGAAGAAAAAGAAAAAGAAGACAAAGAAAAAGAAGAAAAAAGGTGATGATGAAGAAGATGAAGAGGATAAAGAGGAAAAACAGGAGGAAGAGGAAGAAAAGAAGAAGATGAAGAAGTTGAAAGATAAGAAGGCAAAGATGTAGAAGAAGAAGAACAAGAACAACGACAACAAGATGAAGGAGCAGATGAAGATGAAGAAGAAGAATAATAATAATAAGAAGAAGAAGAACAAGAACAAGAAAAAGAAAAAGAGGAAGTAGAAGAAGAAGAAGAAAAAGAGGAATAAACTACATAAGTCGAAGAAAAAGTAGAAGAAGATGAACAAGAAGAAGATTAAGAAGAAGAAGAGAAGGAGGAAGAAAAAGAAGCATGTGATGAAGAAGAAAGAGAAGATGAAGAAGAAAAAGAAGAAGGCAAAGAAGAACAAGAAGAAAATGAAGAAGAAGAAGAAGAAGAAGAAGTGGAAGAAGATGTAGAAGAAGATAACGAAAAAGAAATAGAAGAAAAGGAAGAAGAAGAAGAGGAAGAGGATGAAGAAAAAAGAGAAGACAAAGAAGAAGATGTAGACGAAGAAGAGGAAGAAGAAAAGAAGAATAAGAAGAAGAAGAAGAAGACAAAGAATAAAAAGAAGAAGAAGAAGAAGAAGGTAACATTGAAGAAGAAGACGAGGGAAAAGAAGAAAAAGAAGAAGGTGATGAAGATGAAGACGAAGAAGAGGAAGATAAAGAGGAGAAAAGAGAAGAAGATGATTAAGAAGAAGAAGAAGAAGAACTACAACAACAAGAAGAAGGAGCCAAAGAAGAAGAAGAAGAATGAGATGAAAAAGAAAGAAAATAAGAAGAAGAAGAAGAGCAAGAACTAGAAGAACAACAAGAAAAAGGGGAAGAAGAAGAAGAAGAAAAAAAAGAAGTATAAACTGAAGAAGTCGATGAAGAAGAAAATGAAGATGAACACAAAGAAGAAGAAGAGGAAGAAGAAGAAGAAGAAGGATAAGAAGAAGGCAAAGCAGAAGAAGAAGAAGAAGAAGAAGAAGAAGAAGTTGATGATGAAGAAGAAGATGAAGAAGAAGTAGAAGTACTAGTAGTAGTAGTAAAAGAAGATGATGATGAAGAAGAAGAAGAGAAAGAAGAAGAAAAAAAAGAAAAAGAAGAAGAAGATGATGAAGAAGAAGAAGAAGGAGACAATAATAAAGAAGAAGAAGAAGAAGAAGACGACAGAAGAAAAAGAAGATGATGACAATGAAGATGAAGAAGATGAACAACAAGAAGACGAAGAAGAGGAAGGGGAATAAGACGATGAAAAAGAAGAAGAAGAAGAAGAATACAAGGAAGAAGAAGAAGAAGAATACGAGGAAGAAGAAGAAGAAGATGAAGAAGAAGAAGAAGAAGAAGAAGAAAAAGAAGATGAAGAAAAAGAAGAAGATGAAGAAGAAGAAGTAGAAGAAGAAGAAGAAGACGAAGAAGAAGACGAAGTACAAGAAGAAGCATAAGAAGGAGAAGAAGAAGAAGAAGAGGAAGAAGAATAACCCAAACAAGAAGAAGAAGAAGAATAAAAATAAGAAGAAGAAGGACAAGAAGAAGAGCAAGAAGAAAAAAGAACAAGAAGAACAAGAAAATGAAGACAAAATAGAAGAAGGCGAAGAAGAACTAGATGAAGAGGAAGAGGAAGAAGGCACAAAAGAAGAAGAAAAAGACGAAGAAGAAGGTGAAGAAAACGAAGATGAAGAAGAGGAAAATGAAGAAGAGGACGAAGAAGGGAAGAAAAAGAAGAAGAAGAAGACGAAGACGAAGAAGAAGAAGTAAAAGAAGAGGAAGATGAAGAAGAAGAAGAAGAAGAAGAAGAAGATAAAGGAGGAGAAGAAGTAGAAGATCAAGAGGAAGAAGATGAAGAAGAAGAAGAAGAAGAGGATGATGAAGAAGAAGAAGAAGAAGACGAAGAAAAAGAAGATGAAGAAGAAGAAGAAGAAGAAGAGAAAAGGAAAACAAAGAAGAAGAAGAAGAAGAGAAGGAAGAAGGAAACAAAAAATGGAAGAGAGAGAAGATGAAGAAGAAGAAGACGAAAAGGAAGAAGAAGAAGTAGTAGTGATATAGAAGACGAAGAAGACAAAGAAGTACAAGAGGAAGAGGAAGAAGAAGAAGAACAAAAAGAAGACGAAGAAGAAGAAGAAGATGAAGAAGAAGAAGACGAATAAGAAGAAGGCAAAGAAGTTGAAGAAGAAGATGAAGAAGAAGAAGAAGAAGTAGGAAAAGAAGTAGAAGAGGAAAAAAAATTAGAAGAAGATGATGAAGATTAAGAAGAAGAAGAAGTAGAAGAAGAAGAACAAGAAGAAGAAAAAAAATAAGATGATGAAGAAGAAGAAGAAGATGGTGAAGAAGAAGAAGATGAAGAACAAGAAGAAGAAGAAGTAGAAGAAGAAGAAGAAGAAGAAGAAGTAGAAGAAATAGAAGAGGAAGAAGAAGACGATGATTAAGAAGATGAAATGGAACAAAGAAAAGAAGAAGAAGAAGAAGAAGAAGAAGAGGAAGAATATGGAGATAGAGATGAAGAAGAAGAAGAAGAAGAAGAAGAAGAACAAGTACTCTACGTTGAATAAGAAGAAGAAGAAGAAAAAAAAGAAGGAGATGAAGAAGAAGAAGAACGTGAAGAAGAAGAAGAAGAAGAATAATAGTTGAAGAAGACGAAGAAGTACAAGAAGGAGAAGAAGAAGAAGAAAGAGAAGACGAAGAAGTTGACAAAGTAGAAGATGAAGAAGAAGATGATGAAAAATATGAGGAAAAAGAAGATGTAACTGAAAATGAAGAAGATGAAGAAAAGAAGAAGAAGAAGAAGACAATGAAGAAGAAAAAGAATAGGAAGAAGAAGAAGGACAAAAAGAAGCTCAAGAACAAGAAGAAAAAAATTGAGACAAAGAAAAAGAAGAAAAAGAAAAAAGAAGAATAAGAACAACAACAACAAGAAAAAGAATAAAAAGGAGGAGAAGATGAAGAAGAAGAAGAAGAAGAAGAAGAAGAAAAATAAGAAGAATAAAAATAAGAAGTAGCATGAGGAGGAGGAGGAGGAGAAGAAGAAGAAGAAGGAGGAGGAGAAGGAGAAGAAGTAGAAGAAGAAGAAGAGGAAAAAGAAGAAAAAGAAGAGGATGAAGATGAAGAAAGGGAAGAAAAAGAAGAAATAAAAGACGAAGAAGAAGAAGACTAAGAAGAAGAAGAAGAACCGAAAGTAGAAGAACAAGTTGTCAAAGAAGAAGATGAATAACAAGTAGTAGTAGTTGTAGAAGAAGAAGAACAAGTAGTTGACATTGAATAAGAAGAAGAAGAAGAAGAAGAAAAGAAGTAGATGAAGAAGCAGAAGAAGAAGAAGACTAAGAGAAGAAGACGAAGAAGTAGAGGAAGAAGGAGAAGAAGAAGAGGAAGACGAAGAAGACGAAGAAGAAGAAGATGAAAAAGAAGAAATAGAAAAAAAGAAGTAGAAGAGGAAAAAGAAGAAGAAGAGGAAGAAGAAGAAGAACGAAAAGAAAATGAAGAAACAAAATATGAAGAAGAAGAAGAAGAAGAAAAAGAATTAGAAGTCGAAGAAGAAGAACAAGATGACTAAGAAGGAGAAGAATGACAAGTAGTAGTAGTAGTAATAGAAGTAATAGAAGAAGAAGAAGAAGAAGAAGAAGAAAAAGAAGAAGAAGAGGAGACGAAGATGAATAAGAAGACGAAGAGAAGGAAGATGAAGAAGAGGTAGAAGACAAACAAGTGGAAGAAAATGTATACGAAGAAGAAGAAGTTGAAGAAAAAGAAGAAGAAGACGAAGAAGGAGAAGATGAAGAAGAAGAAGAAGAAGAGGAAAATCAAAAAGAAGAATAGGAATAAGAAGAGGAAGGAGAAGATGACTAAGAAGAAGTAGAAGAAGATGAAGAAGAAGAAGAAAAAGATGAGGAAGAAGAAGAAGATGATGATGACGATCGTGATTAAGAAGAAGAAGAGGAAGAAGAAGAAAGAAGAAGAAGGTGAAGAAGATGAGGAAGAAGAAGAAAAAGAGAAAGAGGAAGAAGAAGAACCCGAACAACAACAACAAGATGAAGGAGCAGATGAAGAAGAAGAAGGATAAGGAGAAGTAGGAACAGAAGAAGAAGAAGAAGAAGAAAAAGAGGACGAAGAAGAACAGGAAGAAAAAGAGGAATAAACTGTAAAAGTTGAAGAAGAAGTTGATTAAGAAGAATCAGAAGTTGAATAAGAAGAAGAAGATGAGGAGGAGGAAGAAGAAGACGATGAAGAAGAAGAAGAAGAAGAAAAAGAAGAGGGCAAAGAAAACAATAAGAAAATGAAGAAGAAAAAGTAGAAGGAGAAGAAGAAGAGGAAGAAGAAGAAGAAGAAGAAGATGAAGAAGAAGATAAAGAAAATAAAGAAGAAGAAGAAGAAGATAAACAAAATGAAGAAGAAGAAGAAGAAGAAGAAGAGGAAGAGGAAGAAGAAAAACAAATAGACAAAGAAGAAGAAGATGAAGATGAAGAAGACGAAGAAGAAAAAAAAGAATAAGATGAAGAAGAAGAAGAAGAAGAAGACAGAATAAAAAGAAGAAGAAGACAACATAGAAGAAAAAGGCAAAGAAGAGAAGAAAAAGAACAGCAAGAAGAAGAAGACCAAGAAGAGGAAGATGAAGAAGAGAAAAGAGAAGAAGTTGAAGGAGAAGAAGAAGAAGAACAAGAAAAAAAAGGGGAAGAAGAAGAAAAAGAGGAATAAACTGAAGAAGTCGATGAAGAAGAAAATGAAGATGAAGATGAAGAAGAAGAAGAAGGAGAAGAAGAAGATGATGAAGCGGAAGAAGAAGAAGGATAAAAAGAAGTCGAAGCAAAAGAAGAAGAAGAAGAAGAAGGAGATGAAGATGAAAAAGAAGATGAAGTAAAAGAACAAGTAGAAGTAATAGTAGTAACAGAAAAATGAAAAGAAGAAGAAGAAGAAAACAAATAAGAAGAAGAAGAACAAAAAGAAGAAGAAGATGAAGAAGTAGAAGAAGGAGACAAAAACAAAGAAGAACTAGGAGACAAAAACAAAGAAGAAGAAGAAGAAGAAGAAGAAACAAAGAAGAAGAAGAAGAAGTTGACAATGAAGAAGAAGAAGATGAACAAGAAGAAGATGAAGAAGAGGATGAAGAATAAGATGACAAAAATGAAGAAGAAGAAGAGGAAGAACAGGGAAGATGAAGATGAAGATGAAGAAGAAGAATAAGAAAAGGAAGATGAAGGAAAAGAAGAAGAAGAAAAAGAAGAAGTTGAAGATGAAGAAGAAGAGGAAGAAAAAGAAAAAGTACAAGAAGAAGAATAAGAAGGAGGAGGAGGAGAAGAAGAAGAAGAATACAAAGAAGAAGAAGAAGAATAAGAATAAGAAGAAGAAGGAGAAGAGGAGCTAGAAGAAGAAGAAGAAGAAGAAAAAGAAGACAAAATAGAGGAGGGAGATGAAGAAGTGGATGAAGAGCAAGAAGAAGGCACAGAAGAAGAAGAATAAGACGAAGAAGAGGAAAGAAAGTAAAACAAAAATGAAGAAGAGGAAGACGAAGAAGAGGACAAAGAAGAAGAGAAGAAGAAGAAGAATAAGAAGAAGAAAAAGAAGAAGAAGAAGAAGAAGAAGATGATGATGATGATGAAGAAGTAAAAGAAGAAGAAAAAGAAGAACATAAAGGAGAAGAAAAGGCAGATCAAGAAGAAGAAGAACGAGAAGAAGAAGAAGAAGAAGTTGATGAAGAAGAAGAAGAATACAAAGAAAAAGAAGACGAATAAGAAGAAATAGAAGAAGAGAAGAAGAGAAAGAACAAGAAGACGAAGAAAAAGAAAACAAAGAAAAAGAGAAGAAGAGCAAGAAGAAGGAAACATAGAAAAGGATGATAGAGAAGAGGAAGAAGATGAAGCGAAAAGGAAGAAGAACAAGAAGTAGTAGTAGTAGTAAAAGAAGAAGAAGACAAAGAAGAAGAAGAGGAAGAAGAAAAAGAACATGAACAAGAACAAGAAGAACAAGATGAAGAAGAAGATAAGGAAGCCGAAGAAGAAGAAGAAGAAGAAGAAGAAGAAGAAGAGGAAAAAGAAGAAGAAGAAGAAGAGGAAGAAGAAGACGAAGAAGAAGAAGAACAATCAGAAGAAAAAGAATAAGATGAAGAAGAAGACGAAGAAGAAGAAGAACAATCAGAAGAAAAAGAATAAGATGAAGAAGAAGATGAAGAAGAAGATGGTGAAGAAGAAGATGTAGAAGAAGAAGAAGAAGAAGAAGAAGAAGAAAAAGAAGAAGAAGAAGACGTTGAAGAAGAAGATGAAACTGAAGAAAAAGAAGAAAAAAAAGTGGAAGAAGAAGAAGAATTAGAAGAAGAAGAAGAGGAAGAAGATGGAGATGAAGAAGAAGAAGAAGTAGAAGAAGAATAGGCAGTTGATGAATAAGAAGAAGAAGAAGAAGAAGACAAAGAAGACGACAAAGTAGGAGACGAAGAAGAAGAAGATGAAAAAGATGAAGAAAAGGAAGAAGTGAAAGAAGGAGAAGAAGATGAAGAAGAAGAAGCAGATGAATAAGAAGTAAATAAGAAGAAGAAAAAGAAGAAGAGGAAGAAGAAAAATATGATGAACAAGAAGAAGAAGAAGAAGAAGAAGAAGGAGAAGAATAAAAAGAAGAAGATGAAGAAGAAGAGGAATAAGAAGAAGAAGAAGAAGATGACAAAGAAGAAGAAGAGGAAGAAGAAGAAGGCAAAGAAAAAGAAGAAGAAGAAGAAGAAGAAGAAAATAAAAAGATGAACTAAAGTGGAAGAAGAAAAAGAAGAAGATGATCACGATTTAAAAGATGAAGAAGAAGGAGAAGAAGTAGTAGTAGAAGAAGAAGAAGAAGTCAATGAAGAAGACGATTAAGAACAAAACGAAGAAGGCGAAGAAGAAGAAGAAGACAGTGAAGTTGAAGATGAAGAAGAAATGTAAGAAGAAAAAGAAGAAGAAGAGGAAGCAAAAGAATGAGAAGAAGAAAAAGAAGAAAAAGAAGAAAAAGAAAAAAAAGAAGAAGAACAACAACTAGAAGAAGAAGAATAAAAAGGAGGAGAAGATGAAGAAGAAGAAGAAGAAGAAGAAGAATATGAAGAATAAAAATAAGAAGTAAAAGAAGATGATGAGAATAAAGATGAAGAGGATGAGCAAGAAGAGGACGAAGAAGAGGAAGAGGAATAAGACGATGAAAAAGAAGAAGAAGAAGAATACGAGGAAGAAGAAGAAGAAGATGAAGAAGTATAAGAAGAAGAAGAAAAAGAAGATGAAGAAAAATGAAGTAGAGGAAGAAGAAGAAGTAGTAAAAGAAGAAGAAGAGGAAGAAGAAGAAGACAAAGTACAAGAAGAAGTATAAGAAGGAGAAGGAGAAGAAGGAGAAGAAGAAGAAGAAGAAGAAGAAGAAGGAGAAGAATAACCCAAAGAAGAAGAAGAAGAAGAATAAGAATAAGAAGAAGAAGGAGAAGAAGATGAGCAAGAAGAAGAAGAATCAGAAGAAGAAGGAAAAGAAGATAAAATAGAAGGCGAAGAAGAACTAGATGAAGAGGAAGAGGAAGAAGGCACAAAAGAAGAAGAAAAAGACGAAGAAGAGGGCAAAGAAAACTAAGACGAAGAAGAGGAAGATGAAGAAGAGGACGAAGAAGAAGGGAACAAAAAAAGAAGAAAAATAGAAACAATAAGAAGAAGAAGAAAAAGAAGAGGAAAATGAAGAAGTAAAAGAAGAAGAAGAAGATAAATGAGAAGAAGAAGAAGAAGAAGATCAAGAAGAAGAAGAAGAAGCAGAAGAAGAAGAAGAAGAAGAAGAAGAAGAAGAAGAAGAAGAAGAAGAAGAAGAGGATGATGATGAAGAAGAAGAAGACAAAGAAAAAGAAGATGATGAAGAAGAAGTAGAAGAAGAAAAAGAAGAAGATGAGGAAGAAGAAGAAGAAGAAGAAGAACAAGAAGAAAAAGAAGATGAAGAAGATGAATAAGAAGAAGACAAAGAAGTGGAAGAAGAAGAAGATGAAAAAGAAGAAGAAGAAGAAACAAAAAAAGAAGTAGAAGAGGAAAAAAATTAGTAGAAGAAGAAGATGTTGAAGATGAAGAAGAAGAAGAAGATGAAGATGAAGAACAAGAAGAAGAAAAAGAATAAGATGAATAAGAAGAAGAAGATGGTGAAGAAGAAGAAGATGAAGAACAAGAAGAAGAAGTAGAAGAAATTGAAGAGGAAAAAGAAGACGATGATGAAGAAGATGAAGCAGAAGAAAGAGGAGAAGAAGAAAAAGAACAAGAGGAAGAAGATGGAGACGAACATGATGAAGAAGAAGAAGAACAACAACAAGTACTTGACGTTGAATAAGCAGAAGAAGAAAAAAAAAGAAAGAAGTAGATGAAGAAGAACAACAAGAAGATGAAGAAGAAGTAGAAGAATAAGAGAAGAAGACGAAGACATAGAAGAAGAAGGAGAAGGAGAAGAAGAAGAAGACGACGAAGAAGAAGACAAAGAAGAAGACGAGGAAAAAGAAGATGAAAAATATGAGGAAAAAGAAGAACCGAAAAAGAAGAAGAAGATGAAGAAACAGAAGATGAAGAAGAAGAAGGAACAGAAAAAGAAGAAGAAAATGAAGAAGAAGAAGAGGAATAAGAAGAAGAAGGCAAAGAAAAGGAAGAAGAAGAAGAAAATAAAAAGAAGAAAAGAAGTGGAAGACGAAAACAAAGAAGATGATCACAAAGAAGAAGAAGAAAAAGAAGAAGAAGAAGTAGAAGCAAAAGAGGAGGAGGCAGAAGAAAAAGTAGTACAAGAAGAAAAATAAGAATAATAATGATAATAATAATAATGTGAAAGAAGAAGAATAAGACGGAGAATAAGGAGAAGATTGAGTAGGAGAAGAGAACGAGGAAGCAGAAGAAGAAGAAGATAAAGAAGAAAAAGAAGAAAAAGAAGAAGAAGAAGAAGAAGAAGAAAAAGAAGAAGAAGACGATAAAGAAGAAAATGAAGAGGAAAAAGAAGAAAAAATAGAAGTAGAAGAGGAAGAAGAAGAAGAATTAGAAGAAGAAAAAGAAGAAAAAGAAGAAAAAGAAAAAAGAAGAACAAGAATAACAACAACAGGAAAAAGAATAAAAAGGAGGAGAAGATGAAGAAGAAGAAGAAGAAGAAGAAGAAGAAGAAGAAAATAAGAAGAATAAAAATTAGAAGTAGCATGAGGAGGATAAGAAGAAGAAGAAGAACAAGAACAAGAAGAAGAACAAGAAGAAGAAGAAGGAGAAGAAGGAGAAAAAGTAGAAGAAGAAGAAGAGGAAAAAGAAGAAACAAAAGACGAAGAAGAAGAAGAAGAAGAAGTAGTAGAAGAACAAGATTACAAAGAAGAAGATGAATAACAAGTAGTAGCAGTTGTAGAAGAAGAAGAAGAAAAGAAGTAGATGAAGAAGTAGAAGAAGAAGAAGAATTAGAGAAGAAGACGAAGAAGTAGAAGACGAAAATGAAGAAGAAGAGGAAGACGAAGAAGACAACAAAGCAGAAGACGAAGAAGAAAAAGATGAAAAAGATGACGAAGAAGATGAAGAAGAAGAAGAGGAAGAAGAAGAAGAAGAAAATAAAAAGAAGAAAAGAAGTGGAAGATGAAAAAGAAAAAGATGATGATCACGAAGATGACAAAGAAGAAGAAGAAGAAGAAGTAGAAGAAGAAGAAGAAGAGAAGAGGAGGATGAGGAAGAAAAAGTAGTACAAGAAGAAAATAAGAAGAATAATAATAATAATAATAATGTGAAGAAGTAGAAGAAGAATAAGAAGAAGAATGAGTAGGAGAAGAGAACGTGAAGCGAAAGAAGAAGAAGACAATGAAGA
This sequence comes from Vanilla planifolia, assembly GCA_023846275.1. Taxonomy (NCBI): domain Eukaryota; kingdom Viridiplantae; phylum Streptophyta; class Magnoliopsida; order Asparagales; family Orchidaceae; genus Vanilla; species Vanilla planifolia. The sequence goes on from JAIUJO010002019.1 coordinate 89,337, forward strand.
AGAAGAAGAAGAAGAAAAGAAGAAGAAGATGAAGATGATGAAGAAGAAAAAGAAGTGGAAGAAGAAGAAAAAGAAGCAGAGGAGGTTGAAGAAGAAGAATTAGATGAAGAAAAAGAAGAAAAAGAAAAAAAGCAGAAGTAAAACAACAACAAAAAGAAGAAGAAAAAAAGGAGGAGAAAATGATGAAGAAGACGAAGAAGAAAAATAAGAAGAATGAAAAAAAGAAGTAGCAAGAGGAGGAAAAGATGAAGAAGAAGAAGAAGAATAATAATAAGGAAAAGAAGAAGGAGAAGAAGTAGAAGAAGAACAAGAGGAAAAAGAAGAAGAAGAAGAGGAAGAAGAAGAACAACGAGAAGAAAAAGAAGAAACAAAAGAGGAAGAAGAAGAAGAAGAAGAAGAAGAAGAAAAAGAAGAAGAAGAAGAAGATGATGATGAGGAGAAGAAGATGAAGAAGACGAAGAAGAAGAATGAGATGAAGAAGAGGAAGAAAACAAACAAGAGAGAGAAAATGAACACGAAAATGAAGAAGACGAAGAAGATGAAGAAAAAGAACAAGAAGTCGAAGAAGGAGAAGATGAATAAGAAGAAAAAGAGAAAGAAGAAGAAGAAGAAAATCAAAAAGAAGAATAGGAAGAAGAAGACGAAGATGAAAATGGCCAAGAAGAAGAAGTAGAAGAACATGAAGACGAAGAAGAAAAAGATGAGGAAGAAGAAGAAGATGATGATGCTGATCATGATAAAGAAGAAGAAGTGGAAGAAGAAGAAGAAGAAGAAGAAGAAGAAGATGATGAAGAAGTTGAAGAAAAGAAAGTGAAGCAGATGAAGAAGAAGAAGAAAAAGAAAAAAGGGAACAAGAAGAACGCGAACAACAACAAGATGAAGGAGGAGATGAAGAAGAAGAAGGATAAGAAGAAGAAGAAGAAGAAGAGGAAAAAGAGGAAGAAGATGAACAAAAAGAATAAGAGGAATAAACTGTAGAAGTCCAAGAAGAAGTTGATTTAAAAGAATGAGAAGTTGAATAAGAAGAAGAAAAGGAGGAAGAAGAAGAAGAATTTGAAGGAGAAGAAGAAGAAGAAGAAGAAGAAAAGGAAGAAAGAAAAGAAGAACAATAAGAAAAAGAAGAAGAAGAAAAAGAAGAAGAAGAAGAAGAGGAAGAAGAAGAAGATGAAGAAGATAAAGAAAATGAAGAAGAAGAAGAAGAAGAAGAAGAAGAGGAAGAGGAAGAAGAAAAACAAGAAGACAAAGAGGAAGAAGATAAAGACAAATAAGATGAAGATGAAAAAGAAGAATAAGAAGAAGAAGAAGAAGAAGAAGAAGACAGAATAAAAAGAAGAAGAAGAAGAAGAAGCAGAATAAAAAGAAGAAGAAGAACAAGAAAAAAGGGGAAGAAGAAGAAGAAAAAGACGAATAAATTGAAGAAGTCGATGAAGAAGAAAATGAAGATGATGATGAAGAAGAAAAAGAAGGAGAAGAAGATGATGAAGGGGAAGAAGAAGGATAAGAAGAAGTCAAAGCAGAAAGAAGAAGAAGATGATGATGCTGATGAAGATGATCAAAAAGAAGATGAAGAAGTAAAAGAACAAGTAGAAGTAATAGTAGTAATAGAAGAAGAAGAAGAAGAAGTAAATGAAGAAGAAGAAGAAGAAGAAGAAGAAGAAAAAGAATAAGAAGATAAAGAAGAAGAAGGAGACGAAAACGAAGAAGAAGAAGAAGAAGAAGAAACAAAGAAGAAGAAGAAGATGATGACAATGAAGAAGAAGAAGATGAACAAGAAAAAGACGAAGAAGAGGAAGAAAAATAAGGCGACGAAAAAGAAGAATAATAAGAAGAAGAAGAATAGGAAGAAGAAGAAGATGAAGATGAAGAAGAAGAATAAGAAAAGGAAGATGAAGGAAATGAAGAAGAAGAAGAAAAAGAAGAAGTTTAAGATGAAGAAGAAGAGGAAGAAGAAGAAAAAGTACAAGAAGAAGAATAAGAAGGAGGAGGAGAAGAGGAAGAAGAAGAATACGAAGAAGAAGAACAAGAAGAATAAGAAAAAGAAGAAGAATAATAAGAATAAGAAGAAGAAGGAGAAGAAGAGGAGCAAGAAGAAGAAAAAGAAGAAGAACGAGAAGAAGAACAACAAGAAGAAGAAAAAGAAGAAAAAATAGAACAAGGCGAACAAGAAGTAGATGAAGAGGAAGAAGAAGAAGGCACAGAAGAAGAAGAATAAGAAAAAGAAGAAGAAAGAAAACAAAACGAAGAGGAAGAAGAGGACGAAGAAGAAGGGAAGAAAAAGATGAAGAAGAAGAAGAAGAAGAAAAAGAAGAAGAAGATGAAGAAGAAGTAAAAGAAGAAGAAGAAGATGAAGAGAAAGAAAAAGGAGACAAAGAAGAAGAAGAAGAAGAAGAAGTTGATGGAGGAGAAGAAGATGAAGAAAAAGAAGATGAATAAGAAGAAGAAGGAGAAGAGAAGAAGTGAAAGAAGAAGCAAACAAAGAATGGATGACAGAGAAGAGGAAAAGGAAGATGAAGAAGTAGTATTTGAAGAAGAAGAAGAAGAAGACAAAGAAGAAGAAGAGGAAGAAGAAGAAGAACAAGAGCAAGAAGAAGAAGAAGAAGACGAAGAAGATGAGGAAGACGAAGAAGAAGAAGAAGAAGAAGAGGAGGAGGAGGAGGAGGAGGAAAAAGAAGAAGAAGAAGAAGAAAAGGAAGAAGAAGACGAATAAGAAGAAGAAGAACATTACGAAGAAAAAAAATAAGATGAGGAAGAAGATGAAGAAGAAGATGGTGAAGAATAAGATGAAAAAGAAAAAGAAGAAGAAGAAGAAAAAGAAGAAGAAGAAGACGATGAAGAAGAAGATGAAACAAAAGATAGAGAAGAAAAAGAAGAGTAAGAAGAAGAAGAAGTAGAAGAAGAAGAGGAAGAAGATGGAGATGAAGAAGAAGAAGAAGAACAGGAAGTTGATGATGAATAAGAAGAAGAAGAAAAGAAGTAGATGATGAAGAATAAGTAAGAGATGAAGATGAAGAAGAAAAAGAAGAAGAAGAAGAAGACGAAGAAAAAGAAGTGAAAAATGAAGAAGAAGATGAAGAAGAAGAAGCTGATGAAGAAGAAGAAAAAGAAGATGAAGAAGAAGAAGAAGAAGAAGAAGAAGAAGAAAACGAAGAAGAAGAGGAATAAGA
>JAIUJO010002019.1:97500-100000 GCA_023846275.1 Vanilla planifolia
CAAGAAAACAAGAAGAAGAAGAAGACGATAACGAAAAAGAAGTTGAAGACAAACAAGAAGAAGACAAAAAAGAGGAGGAAGAAGAAGAAGTAGAAGTAGAAGATGAAGAAGAAGTAAAAGAGGTAGATGAAGAAGAAGAGGATGAAGACGAAGAAGAAGAAGAAGAAGAAGAAGAAGTACGAGAAGAAGAAATAGAACAATAATAGGAATAATAATAATAATAATGACTTGATGATTAAGAAAAGGAAGAAGAAGAATAAGAAGAAAAGGAAGAAGAAGAAGAAGACAAAGAAGAAAGAGGAAAAGACGAAGAAGAGGGCAAAGAAGAAGAAGATAAAGAGGGCAAAGAAGAAGAAGAAAAAGAAGGAGAATAAGACAAAGAAGAAGAAGAAGAATAAGAAGAAGGAGTAGATGAAGAAGAAGGAGAAGAATAAGAATAAGAAGAAGAAGAACAAGTGGAAGAAGAAAAAGAAGAAAAAGAAGAAGAAGAACATGAAGAAGAAGAAGAACAGGGTCAAGAAGAAGAAGAAGAAGAAGAAAAGGAGGAAGAAGAAGAAGAAGAAGAACAACAACAAGAAGAAGGTGCAAAAGATATGAAGAAGAAGAATAAAAGGAAGAAGAAGAAGAAGAAAAAGTTGAATAAAACAAAAAAGTCGAAGAAGAAGTAAAAGAAGTAAAAGAAGAAGAACAAGAAGATGATAAAGAAGAAGAAGAGGAGGAAGAAAAAGAAGAATATGATGATGATGAAGAAGTAGAAGAAAAAGAAGAAAGTGAAGAAGAGCAAGAAGAAAATTATGAAGAAGAAGAAGAAGAAGAGGAGGAGGAGGAGGAGGAAGAACAAAAAGAAGATGAAGAAGAAGAAGAAGAAGAAGAACAACAAGAAGAAGAAGAAGAAGAAGAAGAAAAGGAAGAGGAAGAAGAAAAAGACAATGAAGAAGAAGAGCAAGGCGAAGAAGAAGAAGAAGAAGAAGAAGAAGACGAAGAAAAAGAAGAACATGAAGAAGGTGATGAAGAAGAAGACGAAGAAGTGGAAAATGAAGAAGACAAAAGAGAGGAAGACGAAGTAGAAGAAGAAGAAGAAGGAGAAATAGAAGAAGAAGAAGAAGAAGAAGGAGTAGATGAAGAAGAAGGAGAAGAATAAGAATAAGAAGAAGAAGAAGAACAAGAGGAAGAAAAAGTGAATGAAGAAGAAGAAGAAGAAAAAGAGGAATAAACTAAAAAGGTCTAAGAAGAAGAAAAAGAAAAAGACCACCATGAAGAAGAAGAAAAGGAAGAAGAAGAAGAAGAAAAAGATAAAAGGGAAGAAGATGAAGAATAAGAAGAAGGCGAAGAAGAAGAATTAAAAGTAGAAGAAGAAGAAGATGAAGATGGAGTAGTAGAAGAAGTGGAAGAAGAAGAAGAAAAAGAAGAAGTAGGCAAAGAAGAAGAAGAAGAAGAAGAAGACGAAGAAGAAGAAGAAGAAGAAGAAGATGATGAAGTAGGAGAAAACGAAGAAAAAAAAGAAGGGGAAGAAGAGGAAGAAGAAGAAGAAAAAGGCAAAGAAAAAGAGGAGGAAGAAGAAGAAAATAGAACGAAGAAAAATTTTGGAAAAAGGAGAAGGAGATGATGATCACGATGATGAAGAAGAAGAAGAAGAAAAGGAAGAAGAAGAAGAAGAAGAAGAAGAAAAATTGTGAGAAGAGGAAGAAGAAGAAGAAGAAGAAGAAGAACATGAAGTAAAAGAAGAAGAAGGGGAAGAAGAAGAAGAAGAAGACTAAGAAGATGAAGGGGAAGAACAAGAAAAGGAAGAAAAAGAAGAAGAAGAAGAGGAAGAGGAAGAAGAAGACGATGAAGAAGATGAGGACGAAGAATAGGAAGAAGATGAAGACAAAGAGGAAGATGAAGAAGAAGATAAAAAAGATGACGATGATTATGACGATGATGATGAAGGAGAAAAAGAAGAAGAAGAAGGTTACAAAGAAGAAGAAGAAGAAGAAGAAGAAGAATTAGATGAAGTCAAAGAAGAAGGAGGAGGAGGAGAAGAAGAAGAAGAGAAGGAGTAATAATAAGAAGAAGATCATGACAAAGAAAATGAACAAGAATAAGAAGAAGAAGAAGGAAAAAAAGTAAAATTTGAAGAAGAAAAGAAGAAGAAGAAGAAGAAGAAGAAGTAGAAGAAGAAAAAGAGGAAGGCCACGACAAAGAAGAACATGAAGAAAAAGGCAAAGAAGAAGAAGAAGGAGATGAACAAGAAGAAGAAGAAGAAGAAGAAGAAGAAGAAAAACATGATGTAGAAAATGAAGCATAATAAGAAGAAGAAGAAGAAGGAGAAGAAGAACAAGAAGAATAAGAAAAGTTAAAGAAGAAGAAGAATATTAAGAGGAAGAGGAAGAATAAGATGAAAAAGAAGACTACGACAACGAAGAAGAAGAAGAAAAAGGTGAAGATAAACAAGAAGTTTATGATAAAGAAGAAGAAGAAGAACAAGAAGAAGAAGAAGAAGAAGAAGAAGAAGAAGAAG
>JAIUJO010002019.1:105000-127500 GCA_023846275.1 Vanilla planifolia
ATAGAAAGAAGCAAAGGAAGTAGAAAAAGAAGAAAAAGAACAAGAATGAGAAGAAGAAGTAAAAAAAGAAGATGGAGAAGAAGCATGAGAAGATGAAGGAGAAGAAATGTCTGAAGTGTAAAAATAACAGGTACAAGAAGGAGAAGAAGAAGAAGTAGAAGAAGAAGAAGAGGAACAAGAAGGAGAAGAAGAAGCAATAAAACAAGTAGAAGAAGAAGAGAAACAAGAAGATGATGAAGAAGAAGCAATACAAGGAGATGAAGTTGAAGATGAAAATGAAGAAGAAAAAAAGCAGAAGATGAAGCAAAATAAAAGTTGAAAAAGAAGGTGGGCATAAGAAGTAGAAGAAGGAGAAGAAGTAGCCGAAGAAAAAGGAGGAGAAGTAGAATAAGAAAAAGAAGAAGAAGAATAATAATAAGTAGAAGAAGAAGAAGGCAAAGTAGAAGAAGAAGCTGTATAAGAAGAAGAAGAATACGAGGAAGAAGCAGAAGAAGAAGAAAAAGAAGAAGTCGATGAAGAAGTAGAAGAAGAAGATGAAGGCGACGACAATGAAGAAGAAGAACAATAAGAAGTAGAAGAAGAAGAAGAGCAACAACAACAACAACAACAAAAAGGCGATGAAGAAGACAAAGAAGAAGAAGAAGAAGAAGAAGAAGAAAAATAAGAAAAGAAGAAGATGAAGAAGAAGGAATGGAAAAAGGAGAAGATGAAGAAGAAGAAGAAGAAGAAGTAGAAGAACAAGAAGTAGAAGTAGAAGAAGAAGAAGAAGAAGAAGATGCAGACAAAGAAGAAGAAGAAGAAGAAGAAAAAGAAGTGGAAGAAGAAAAAGAAGAAGAATTAGAAGAAGATTAAGAAGGACAACACAAAGAAGAAGAAAAAGAAGAAGAAGAAGAAGAGGAAGAACACGGAGAAGAAGAAGTAGAGGAAGAAAAAATAGAAGAAGGAGAAGAAAAAGAAAAAGGAGAGAAAGGAGAAGAAGAAAAAGAAGAAGAAGAGGAAGAAGTAGAAGTAGAAGAAGTAAAAGAAGAAAAAGAGGAAGTAGAAGGAGAAGCAAAAGAAGAAGAAGAGAAAGTGTAATAAAAAAGAAGACGAAGAAGAATAAGAAAAAGAAGAAGAAGAAGAAGTAGAAGAAGAAGAATAAGAGGAAGATGAAGAAGAGCATGATGAAGAAGAAGAAGATGATGATGTAGAAAGAGAAGCTGAAGAATAAGAAAAAGGAGATAATGAAGAAGAAGAAGAATACAAAGAAGAAGAAGAAGAAGAAGTAAAAGAAAAACAACAACAAGAAAAAGAAGAAGATAAAGAAGAAGACGATTAAGAAGAAGAAGATTAAGAAGAAGAAGGAGAAGATGAAGAAGAAGAAGGTGAGGAAGAATAACAACAAAATGAGGGAAAAGAAGAAAAAGAAGAAGAAGAAGAAGAAGAGAACAAAATAGAAGAGCAAGATGAAGATGAAAAGAAGAAGAAGATGAACAAGAAGATGACAAAGAAGAGGAAAAAGAAGAAGACAAGAAGAAGAAGATTTAGCAGAAATAGAAGAAGAAGAAGATGATGATGATGAAGGAAAAGGAGAAAAGGAAGAAGAAGAAGGAGAAGAAGAAGAAGAAGAAGAAGAGGTCGTAGAAGAAGAAGAAAAAGAAGTCGTGGAAGATGAAGATGAAGAAGATGAACAAGAAGAAAAAGAAGCATATGCAAAAAAAGGTGAAGAGATGAAGACGAAAAGAAGAAGTCGAACAAGAAGAAAACAAAGAAGAGAATGACAAAGAAGAGGAAGAATAAGAAGGCAAAAAAGAAGAAGAAGAGGAAGAAGAAGAAAAAGAGGTAGAAGTAGAAGACGAAGAAGAAGAAGAAGAAGAAGAACAAGAAGAAGAACAAGAAGAAGATAAAGAGGAAGAGGAGGAGGAGGAGGAAGAAGAATAAGAAGAGGAGGAGGAGGAGAAGAAGAAGATGAACAAAAAGAAAAAGAAGAGGTTAAGAAGAACAAGAAGAAAACGAACAAGAAGAAGAAGTAGAAGAAGAAAATGGAGAAGAAGACGAAGAAGGAGAATAAGAATAAGGAGAAGAAGATGAAGAAGAGGTAGATGAAAAAGAAAAAGAAGACAAAGGGGAAGAAAAAGAAGACGAAGAAGAAGAAGAAGATGAAGAAGAAGAAGAAAAATAAGTAAAAGAATTAAAAGTAGTAGAAGAGGAAGAAGAAAAAGATGTCAACGTAGTAGTAGAAGAAGAAGAAAAAAAGGTAAAATTAGAAGTTGAAGAAGAAAAAGACGAAGAAGAGGAAGATGAAGAAGAGAAAAGAAAAGAAGATGAAGAAGCGGATGAAGTAGAAGAAGAAGAAGAAGAAGAAGAAGAAGAGGAAGAACAAGAACAAGAAGATGAAGAAAGAGTAGGAGATGAAGAAGAATAAGAAGAAGAAGATGAGGAAGTAGTAGTAGTAGAAGAAGAAGAAGAAGAAGAAGAAGAGGAAGAAGAAGAAGAAGAAAAAGAAGAAGAAGAAGAAGAAGAAGAAGATGATGATGAAGAAGAAGATAAAGAAGAATAAGAAGAAGACAAAACAAAAGAAGTAGAAGAAGAAGACAAGGAAGAAGAAGAAGAAGAAGAGGAAGTCGTAGTAATAGAAGAATAAGAAGAAGATGAAGAAGAAAAAGAAGAATAAAATGAAAAGAAGAAGAAGAATAAGGAGAAGAAAATGAAGAAGAAGAAAAAGAAGATTAAGAAGACGACGATGAAAAAGAAGAAGAAGAAGATGATGATGAGAAAGAAGAAGAAGAAGATGATAAAGAGGAAGAAGAAGAAGAAGAAGAAGATGAAGTTGAGAAGAAGAAAAAGAATAAGAAGAAGAAGATGATGATGATGATGAAAAAGAAGAAGTCGAAGATGTAGAAAAAGAAGAAGAGGAGGAAGAAGAAGAAGTATAAGAAGAAGAATAAGATTAATAATAATAATAATAATAATAATAATAATAATAATAATAATAATAAGAGCAAGAATAAGAAGTCGAAGAAGAGGAAGCTGAAGAAGATGAAGAAGAAGAGGAAGTAGTGGAAGAAGAAGATGAATAAAAAGAATAAGAAAAAAGAAGAAGAAGAAGAAGTTAAAGAAGAGGAAGAAGAAGAAGAAGAAGAAGTAGAAGAAGAAGTAGAAGAAGAAGAAGAAATGAAGAAGAAGAAGAAGAAGAATAAGAAGACCAAGAAGAAGGAGATGAAGAAGAAGAAGAAGAAGTGGAAGTAAAAGAAAAAGAAAAATAAGTACAAATAGAAAAAGAAGAAGAATAAATCGAAAAAGAAGAGGAAGAAGAAGAAGAAGAAGAAGAAGAAGATGACAGAGACAAAGAAGAGTAAGAAGAAGAAGACAAAGAAGAAGAAGAAGAAAACAACGAAGAAGGGGAAGAAGAGGAAGAAGAAGAAGAAGAAGAAGAGAAAGAAGATGAAGATGATAGAAGAAGAAGAAGAGGAGGAGGTGGAAGAAGTGAAGAAGTAGAATAAAAATAATAATAATAATAATCACAATAACAATAATAATAATAACAATAATAATAATAATAATTATAAGAAGAACAAAGTGAGTGAGAAGAAGAATAAGAATAAGAAGAAGAAGAAGAAGAAGAAAAGAAGATGAAGGAGAAGAAGATGAAGAAGAAAACGAAGAAGAAGACGAAGAAAAGAATAGAAAGAAGAAGAAAAAAAAGAGTAAGAATAATAATAATAATAATAATTATAATAATAATAAGAAGGCAAAGAAGTATAAGAAAAGGAAGAAGAAGAAGTAGACGACGAAGAAGAAGAAGAAAAAGAAGAAGAAGAAGTAGAAATAATAGATGCTAGAAAAGAAGAAGACGAGACAGAAGAAGTCGAAGAAGAAGAAGAGGAAAAAGAAAAAGATGAAGAAGATGAAGAAGGAGAAGGCATAGAAGAACGAGAAGAAAATAAAGAAGAAAAAGAAGAAGTAGAAGGGGAAGAAGAAGGAGAAGGAGCAGAGGAAGACAAACAAGAAAAAAAAGACGAAGAAGATAAAGAAGAAAAAAGAAGACGAAGAAGAAGGGGAAGCAGAAGAAGAAGAAAAAGAAGAAGATGAAGAAGATCAAAAAGTTGTTAAAAAAGAAGAAGAAGAAGACAAAGAAGAAGACAAATAACAAGAAGAAGAAGAAGAAAAAAAGAAGATGAAGAAGAAGAAGACGAAGAAGATGATTAAGAAGAAGAAGGCAAAGAAGTAGAAGAAAAACAAAAAGCAGAAGAAGAACAAGAAGAAGGAGAAGGAGAAGAAGAAGATAAAGAAGAAGAAGAAGAAGAAGACGTAGAAGAAGAAGTAGCAATAGTAAACGAATAAAAAGAAGAAGAAGAAGAAGAAGACAAAAAAGAGAAATTTGAAGAAGCAAAGGAAGAAGAAGAAGATGGAGATGAAGAAGAAGAAGAAGATGATGATAATGATGAAGAAGAAAAAGAAGAAAAAAAAGAAGTCAAAGAACAAGAGAGAGAAGAAGAGGAGGAAGAAGAAGAAGAAGAGGAATAAGAAGAAGATGATGTTGACGAAGAAGAAGAAGAAGAAGAAGAAAAAAGAAGAAGGCATAGAAGAACAAGAAGGAAACAAAGAAAGCATGGTAGATAAAGAAGTTGGAGATGATGATGAAGAAGAAGAAGAAAAAGAACAAGAAGAAGAAGAAGAAGGAGAAGAAGAAGAATAAGAATTAGGAGAAGAGTAAGACGAAGAAGAAAAAGAAGAAGATGAAGAAGAACAAGATGATGATAATGAAGAAGTAGTAGTAAATGAAGAAGAAGAAGAAGAAGACAAAGAAGAAAAAGAAGAAGAAGAAGAAGAATAAGAGGAGAACATAGAAGAAGATGAATAAAGAGAAGAAGAAAAAGAAGGTGATGAAGAAGAAGAAGGCAAAGAAGAGGAAGATGAAGAAGAGAAAGGAGAAGAAGACGAAGAAGAAGAAGAAGAAGAAGATAAAGAAGAAGAAGATGAAGAAGAGGAAGATGAAGAAGAGGAAAATGAAGAAGAGAAAGAAGAACAAGACGAAATAGAAGAAGAAGAAGAAGAAGAAGAAGATGAAGAAGACAAAGAAGAAGTTTAAGAAGAAGCAGAGGAAGAAGAAGAAGGAGAAGAAAAAGAAGAAGAAAAAGAAGAAAAAGTTGATGAAGAAGAAGAAGAGGAAGATGAAGAAGAAGAAGATGAAGATGAAGAAGAAGAAGAAGACAATGTTGAAAAAGAAGAAGAAGAGGAAGGAGAAGAAGACAACGTAGAAGAAGAAGATTAAGATGAAGAAAAAGAAGACAAAGTAGAGGAAAATGAAGAAGAGAAAGAAGAAGAACACGAAGAAGAAGAAGAAGGAGATGAAGAAGAGAAGAAGACAAAGAAGAAGGAGAAGAAGAAGAAAAAGAAGAAGAATAATAATAATAATAAGAAAAACAGGAAGAAACTAAAGAAGTCAAAGAAGAAGAAAAAGAAGAAGAAGAAGAAGAAGAAGGGGAAGAGGATGAACAATAAGAAGAAGTTGATGAAGAAGAAGATGATGATGATGATGATGATGATGAAGATGAAGAGGAAGTTGAAGATGAAGAAGAAGAAGAGGAAGAAGTAGAAGAAGAAGAAGAAGAAGAGGTGGAAGAAAAAGAAGAAGAAGAAGTGGAAGAAGAAGTTGATGATGAAGAAGAAGAAGTAGAAGAAGACGAAGAAGAAAACAAAGAAGAAGAGGAAGAAGAAGAAAAAGAATTAGACGAAGAATACAAAAAATTTAATGAGAAATAACAAGAGGAAGACAAAGAAAAAGACGAGCAAGAAGAAGACTAAGAAGTGGAAGAGGAAGAAGATGATGATGAAAAAGAAGAAGAAGAAGAATAATAGTAAGATAAAGATAAAGAAGAAGAAGAAGAAGAAGAAGTAGAAGAAGAAGAAGAAGAATAAGAAGAACAAGGAGAAGGAGAAGAGGAGGAGGAAGAAGAAGAATCAGAAAAAGAAGACAAAGTAGAAGATGGTGAAGAAGAAGACGAAGAATAGGAAGATAAATAAGGAGAAAAAGAGGAAGTTGAGGAAGAGGAAGAAGAAGAGGAAGAAAAAGAAGAAGAAGAAGAAGAAGAAGAAGAAAAATAAGAAGTAGAAGAAGAAGAAGAAGAAAAGAAGAAGAAGTAGAAGATAATGGAGAAGAAGAAGAAGAAGAAGAAGAACAACAACAACAAGACAAAGTAGAAGAAGAAGAAGAAGACGACGAAGATGGTGATGATGATGATTAAAAGAAGAAGATAAAGGTTAAGAAGACGAAGAAGAAGAACAAGATGCAGAAGAAGAAGAAAACAAAGAAGAAGAAGAGAAAGAAAAAGAAAACAAAGAAGAGAAAGTTTAAGAAGAGGAAGAAAAAGAAGAAGAAGAAGGAGAAGAAGAAGAAATAGAAGAGGAAGAAGAAGAAATAGAAGAGGAAGAAGAAGAAGACATATATGAAGAAGAGATGGAGGAAGAAGAAGAAGAAGACGAAGAACAAGAAGGAGAAGAAGAAGAAGAAGCCAAAGAAGAAGACGAATAAGAAGAAGATGAAGCAGAAGAACACGAAGAAGAAAAAGAGGAGGAGGAAGAAGAAGAAGAAGATAAAGAAGAAGAAGAAGAAGTAGAAAAAGATGATGTACAAGAACAAGGATAAGAAGAAAAAGAAGTAGAAGAATAATAATAAGAAGAAGATGAAGAAAATGAAGAATAAATAGAAGAAGAATGATAAGAAGAAGAAGGAGAAGGAGAAGAGGAAGAAAAAGAAGAAGAAGGAGAAAAAGTAGACAAAGCAGAAGAAGGAAAAGAAGAAGATGAAGAAGAAGAAGATGATGTAGAAGAAGACAAAAAAGGAAAAAAAAGGAAGAAGAAGAAGTAGAAGAAGATGAACAAGAAGAACAAGTAGAGGTCGAACAAGAAGAAGAGGAAGAAGAAGAAGAAGAAGAAGTGGAAGAAAGAGAAGAAGAAGAAGAAGAAGAAGAAAAAGAAAAAGAAGAAGGAGAAGAAGGCAAAGAAGAAGAAGGCAAAGTAGAAGAAGACTAAAAAGGGAAAGAGAAAGAAGAGGAAGAAGAGGAAGGGACAAAGAAGTAGAAGAAGCAGACGAAGAAGACGAAGAAGTAGAAGAAGAAGAAGAAAAAGAAGACGAAGAAGAACAAGAAGAAGACGAAGAAGAAGATGAAGATATAGGAGAAGAAGAAGGAGAAGAACAACAAGAAGAAGAAGACAAAGACGAAGAAATAGAAGAAGTAGAAGAAGAAGAAAAAGAAGATGAAGAAGAAGATAACGAAGAAGAAGAAGGAGAAGACGGAGAAGAAGAAGATGAAGAAGAAGATGGAAAAGAAGAAGAAGTAGAAGAAGAAGAGGAGGAAGAAGAAGAAAACAAAGAAGAAGAAGAAGAAGAAGAAGAAGAAAAATAAGAAGAAGATGATTAAGAGGAAGATGGAGAATAGAAAGAAGTAGAAAAATAAGAAGAAGAAGGCGAAGAAGAAGAAGAGGTAGAAGAAGGACAAGAAGTTAAAGAAGACGAAGAAGAAGAAAAAGAAGATGAAGAAGAAGAAGAAGGGGAAGAAGATGAAGAAGAAGACAAAGAAGAAGAAGACGAAGAAGAAGAAGAAGAAGAAGAAGAAAAGAAAAAGAAGAAGAACATCGAGAAGAAGACAAAGGAGAAGTAAAAGAGGAAGAAGTAGAAGAATAAGAGTAAGTAGAGGAAGATGGTAAAAAAGAAGAAGAAGAAAATGAAAATGAAGGAAAAGATGAAGAAGAAGAAGAAGAAGAAAAAGAAGGAGAAGAAAAATAAGGACAAGAAGAAGTAGTATTAGTACAAGAAAAAAAAGTAGAAGATGAAAGAAAAGAAGAAGAATGCAAAGAAGATGAAGAAGAAAAAAAGAGGAATAAGAAGAAGATGATAAAGTAGTAGAAGAAGAGGAAGAAGAACAACAACAAGAAAAGATTACAAAGAAGAAGAAGAAGAGGAGGAGGAGGAGGAAGAAGAAGAAGAAGAAGAAGAAACAGAAAGCAGAAGGAATTGATGAAGAAGAAGACGAAGAAGAAGAAGAAGAAGATGAAGCAAAAGAAGACAAAGAAGAAGAAGAAGATGATGAAGAAGATGAAGAAGAAGAAGAAAACGAAGAAGAAAAAGAAATCAATGATGAAGAAAAAAAAGAAGAGGAAAAAAAGAAGACAAAGAAGAAGAATAAGAATAAGAAGAAAAAAAGAAGAAGAAGTGGTGGAAGAAGAAGAAGATGAACGAGAAGAAGAAGAAGAAGAAGAAGAATAAGAAGAAGAAAAAGAAGAAGAAGAAAAAGAAAATGTAGTAGAAGAAGAAGAAGTGGAAGAAGAAGAAGAAGAAAAGGAGAAGAAGATGAAGATAAAGAAGTTCATGAAAAAGGAAGAAGAAGAAGAAGAAGACAAACAAGAAGACGAACAAGAAGAAGAAGAGGAAGAGGAAGAAGATGATGATCATGAAGAAGAAGAAGAAGAAGAAGAAGAATAAGAAGAAGAAGAAGAAAGAGAAGGAGAAGACGAAGAAGATGATGAAAAAGAAGACAATGTAGAAGAAGGTGAAGATGAAGATGATGAAGAAGAAGATGATGAAGAAGAGATAAATAAGAAGATGAAAAAAGGAGGAAGAAGAAGAAAAAGAAGAATAGCAAGAAAAAGAAGATGTAGAAGAAGACGAAGAAGTAAAGGAGGAGGAGGAGGAAGAAGAAGAAGAAGAAGAAGAAGAAGAGGATAATAGAGAAGGAGAAGGATAAGAACAAGAAGGAGACGAAGAAGAAGTAGAATAAGAAGAACAACAAGATGATGATGATGATGACAAATAAGAAGAAGAAGAAGAAGATGCAGAAGAAGAAGAAAACGAAGAAGAAGAAGAAGAAGGCAATGAAGAAGAAATCGAATAATAGGAAGACAGAGAAGAGGAAGAAGAAGAAGAAGAAGTAAAAGAAGAAGAAGAAGAACAAGATGATGATGATGATGATGATGAAGAATATGAACAAGAAGATGAAGAAGAATAACCCGATGAAGAAAAAGAAGAGGAAGAACAAGAAGAAGAAGAAGAAGAAGACGAAGAAGAAGAAGAAGAGGAAGGAGAAGAAGAAGAATAAGAAGAAGAAGAAGTAGATAAAGTTTAGGAAGAAGAATAAGAACGAGAAGAAGTAGTAGTATAAAAAGAAGAACGAGAAGAAGAAAATGAAGAAGACAATTATTATGTAGAAGGAGAAGGGGAAGGAGAAGAGGAAGAAAAAGAAGATAAATCAGAAGAAAGCAAAGAAGAAGACAAAGAAGAAGAAAAAGAGGAAGAAGTCAAAGAAGAAGGAGAAGAAGAAGAAAAAAAGAAGAAGAAAAAGAAACAAAAGAAGAAGAAGACAAAGAAGAAGAAGGCAAGAAAGAAGAAAGGAAAGAAGGGGAATACGAAGAAGTGAAAGAATGGGAAGGGGAAGAAGAAGAAAAAGAAGTAGAAGAAGATGAAGAAGAAGAAGAAGAAGGAGAAGGCAAAGAAGAAGAAGAAGAAGAAGAAGAAAAAGAAGAAGAAGATAACAAAGAAGAAGAAGAAAAAGAAGAAGAAGTAGAAGAAGAAGAACAAGAAGAAAAAGAAGATGAAGAAGAAAAAAATGAAAAGGAAGAAGAAGAACAAGAAGAAGAAGACCGAGAAGAAGAAGTCAAAGAAGAAGAAGATGAAGACGAGGAAGATGGACATGAGAAATGCGAAGAAGACGAAGAAGAAGAAGAAGAAGAAGAACAAGAAGAAGAAGAAGATAAAGAAGAAGAAGTGGAAGAAGAAGAAGAAGTTAAAGAAGAAGAAGAAGAAGAAGAAGAAGGAGAAGAGAGAAAAGAAGAAGAAGACAAAGAACAAGAAGATGAAGATGATGAAGAAGAAGAAGAAGAAGAAGAAGAAGTTGAAGATGGAGAAGAAGAAGAAGAACAAGAAGAAGGAGAAGGAAAAGAAGAACAAGAAGAAGTTGAAGAGGAATAAGGAGAAGAAGTAGAAGGAGAAGGAGAAGAAGAAGTAGAAGTCAAAGAAGAAGAAGAAGAAGACAAAGAAGAAGAAGAAGAAGAACATGAACAAGATGAAGAAGACGAAGAAGAGGAAGAAGAAGAAAAAGAAAAAGAAGAAGAAGACGATAAAGCAGAATAGGAAGAAGAAGAAAAAGATGATGATGATGAAGAAGATGAACAAGAACAACAACAACAACAACAAAAAGATGACAAAGAAGAAGAAGAAGAGGAAGAAGAAGAAGAAGAAGAACAAGAAAAAGGAGAAGAAGAAAAAGAAAAAGAAGAAGAAGAACAGATTAAAGAAGAAGAAGAAGATGATGATGATGAAGGAAATGAATAAGAAGAGGACGAAGAAGAAGAAGAAAAAGAAGAAGAAGAACAGGAAGAAAAAGAAGAAGAAGAAGATGTCAAAGAAGAAGAAAGCAAAGAAGAGGAAAAAAATGAAGAAAAAGAAGAAGAAGAAGAAGAACAAAAAGAAGAAGACGATTAAGAAGAAGAAGAAGAAGGAGAAGAAGAAGAAATAGGGGAAGAAGAAGAAGAAATAGAAGAAGTGGAAAAAGAAGAAGAGGAAGAAGAAGTGGAAGACGAAGAAGATGAAGTTGATGAAAAAATGAAGTAGAAAAAGAACAAGAAGTAGAAGGAAAGAAGAAGAAGAAGAAGAAGTACATGAAGAAGAGGAAGAAGAAGAAGAAGAAGAAGAAGGGGAAGAAGAAGAAGAAGAAGAATTAGTAGAAGAAGAAAGCGAAGAAGAACTGGATGAAGATGAAAAAGAAGAAGAAGATGCAGAAGCAGAAGAAGAAGAGGAACAAGAAGAAAAAGTAGACAAAGAAGAAGAAGACGACGAAGGGGAAGACGAAGAAGTGGAAGAAGAAGATGAAGAAGAAGAAGAAGAAGAAAAAAAAGAACAAGAAGAAGTGGAAGAAGAAGAAGAAGATGAAGAACAAGAAGAAGAATAAAAAGAAAAAGCAAACAAAGTAGAAGAAGATAAAGAAGAAGAAGATGATAAAGAAGAAGTGGAAGAAGAAGAAGAAGAAGAAGAATAGGAAGTAAAAAAAGTTGAAGAAGAAGAACAAGAAGAAAGTGAAGAAGAAAAAGAATTCGAAGAAGAGAAAGAAGAAGAAGAATAAGAGGAAGAGCAAGAAGAAGAGGAAGAAGAAGAAGTTAAAAATGAAGGGAAGAAGAAGAAGAAGGAGAAGTAGCAGAAGAAGAAGAAGAAGAAGACTACAAAGAAGAAGAAGAAGAAGAAGAAGAAAAAGAAGAAGAGGAAGAAGAAGTTGCTGAAGAAGATGAAGACAAAGAAGAGGAAGAAGAAGAGAAAGAAGAAGAAGAGGAAGAAGAAGAAGAAAAAGATGTCAAATGTGAAGTAGTAAAAGAAGAAGAAGAAGAAGAAGAAGAAGAAAAGATGAAGAAGAAGAATAAGAAGAAAAATAAGAATAAGAATAATAATAAGAAGAAGAAGAAGAGGAAGACTACAACGAAGAAGAGAAAGGAGAAGATGAAGATAAAGATGAAGAAGAAGAAGAAGGAGAAGAAGTAGAGGGAAAGGACCAAGAAGAAGAAGGAGTAGATGGAAAGGACCAAGAAGAAGAAGAAGAAGGTGAAGAAGAAGAAGAAGAAGAAGATGATGATGGTGATGATGCTGATGATCAAGGAGAAGACGAAGGAGAAGATGAAAAAGATGAAAATGAAGAAGAAGAAGAAGAGGAAGAGGAAGAAGAAAACAATAAGAAGAACAAAAGAAGAAAAAGAACTATAAGAAGAAGCAGTAGAAGAAGAAGAAGAATAAAAAAGTGGAGAAGAAGAACAAGAAGAAGAAGTAGAAGAAGAAAAATAAAAAGTAGGAAAAGAAGAAGAAGAAGAAGAGGGAGAAGAAGAAGAAGAAGAAGAAGACTAAGAAGAAGAAGAAAAAGAAGAAGAAAAACAAAAAAAAGATGAAGAAGAAGATGACTAAGAAGAAGATGACTAAAAAAAAGTTGAAGAAGAAGACGAAGAAGAAGAAGAAGAAGAGGAAGAAGAAGAAGAAGAAAAGGATGAAGAAGAAGAAGAAGAACAAGAACAAGAAGAAGGAAAAGAAGAAAAAGAGAGAAGAAGGAATAAAAGGAGAAAAGAAGGAGAATAAGAGGAAGAAGAAGAAGAAGAAGAAGAAGACGAAGACGAAGAAGAAGATGATGAAGAAGAAGAAGAAGAAAAGGAAGAAGTAGCAGAAGAAGAAGAAGTAAATGAAGACAACAAAAAGTAGAAGAATAAGAAGAAGAAGAAGAAGAAAAACAATGACAACAACAAGAATAAGAAAACAAGAAAAAGAAGTAGAACATGAAGAAGAGGAAGAAGAAGAAGAAGAAGAAGAAGAAGAAGAAGAAAAGAAGAAGAAGAAGAAGAAGAGAAAGAAGAAGAAGAAGGAATAGAAGGAGGAAGTGGAGAAGAAGAAGAAGAAGAAGACAAAGAAGATAAATAAGTAAAAGATGAAGGAGTGGAAGAAGAAGAAGAAGAAGAAGAAGAAGAAAGATGAAGAAGAAGAAGAAGAAGTAGTTGAAGAAGAAGAAGAAGAAAAAGAAGATGAAGAAGAAGAGTTTGATGGAGAAGAAGTAGAAGAAGAAGAAGGAGAAGGAGAGGAAGGAGAAGAAGAAGAAGATGATGATGAAGAAGAAGAAGAAGAAGTTGATGATGATGAAGAAAAGAGGAAGAAAGAAAAGAAGAAAAAGAGGAATAAATAGAAGAAGACTAAGAGGAGGAAGATCATGACGAAGAAGTGAAGGAGAAGAAGAAGAATATTAAGAAGAAGAAGGCAAAGAAGAAGAAGAAGAAGAAGAAGAAGTAGAACAAGAAGATGAAGAAGAAGAATACGAGGAAGAAGAAAAAAATAAAAATCAAAAGAAGCAAAAGAAGAAGAAGAAGAAGAAGAAGAAAACAAAGTACAAAAAAAAGATGACAACGAAAAAGAAAAGAAGAAGAAAGAAAAGAAGAGGGAGAAGAGGAAGAAAAAAAGAAGAAGAAAAAGAAAAAGAAGAAGAAGAAGTAGAAGATAAAGAAGATGAAGATGAAAATGAAGATGAAGAAGAAGTAATAGAAGAAGAACAAGAAGAAGAAAAGAAGTATAAGACGAAGAAGAAGAACAAAAAGCAGACAAGGAAGAAGAAGAAAGAATATTAAGAAGGAGAAGATAGAGAAGAAGAAGAATTAGAAGGAGAAGAAGAAGATGAAGATGAGGAAGAAGAAGAATTAGAAGAAGAAGAAGAAGAAGAAGAAGAAGAAGTAGAAGGAGAGGAAGGAGAAAAGGAAGAAGAGGAAGAGGAAGAAGCAGAAGATGAAAATGAGGAAGGAGAAGAAGAAGAAGAAAAAGAGGAATAAAAAGAAGAAGACGACGAAGAAGATGAAAAAGAAAAAAAGGAAGAAGAAGATTAAGAAGTATATGAAGTAAAAGAACAAGTAGAAGAAGAAGAAAAAGAAGATGAAGAAGAAGTAGAAGATGGAGAAGATGAAGAAGAACCAGAACAAGAAGAAGGGGAAGAAGAAGAAGGAGAAGAAGAACAAGAAATTGAACAAGAAAAAGAAGAAGAAGAAAACAAAAAAGAAATTGAAGATGATGACAAAAAGAAGAAGATGAATGAGAAGAAGATGATGAAGAGGATGAAGATCTAGAAATAGAAGTAGAATAAAAATTAGACGAAGAAGAAGATGAAGAAGAAGAAGAAGAAGGACAAGTATAAGAACAAGAAGTAGAAGAAGAAGAAGAAGACAAAGAAGAAAAAGACAAGGAAGAAGAAGACGAAGAAGAGGAACAAGAAGAAGAAGAACAAAAAGAAGAAGACAAAGAAGAAGAAGAAGCAAGTATAGAAGAAGTAGACAAAGAAGAGGAAGAAGAAGTAGAGGAACAAGAAGAAGAATGCAAAGAAGTACAAGAAGAAGAAGAATGAAAAGAAGAAGAAGAAGAAGAAGAAGAAGAAGGGGAAAAAGTAGAAGAAGACGAAGAAGAAGAAGAAGAAGAAGAACAAGCGGAAGATAAAGAAAAAGAAAAAGAAGAAGAAGAAGAAGATGATGAAGATGAAGATGAAGATGAAGAACAAGAAGAAGAAGGTGTAGAAGAACAAGAAGAAAAACAAGTAGAAGAAGAAGAAGAAGAAGAAGAAGAAGAAGATGAAGAAGGGGGAGAAGAAGATGATGATGATGAAGAAGAAGATGAAGACGAAGAAGAAGAAGATACAGAAGAAGAAGAAGAAGAAGAAGACGATGACGAAGAAGTGGAAAATGAAGAAGAGAAAGATGAAGAAGATGAAGAAGAAGAAGACAAAGAAGAAGGAGAAGAAGAATAATAATCATAATAATAAAAGAAAGTAGAAGATGAAGAAGAATAAGAAAACATGGAAGAAGAAGAAGAAAAATAGTAATAAACTAAAGAAGAAGAAGATGAAAAAGAAGAAGACATAGAATAATAATAATAATAATAATAATAAGATGTAGAAGAAGAAGGGGCGACAAGAAGAAGAAGAACATGATGATGAATAATAATAATAATAATAATAATAATAAGATCTTATTGTTCTTCATCTTCTTCTTCTTCCTTTTGTTTTTCTTCTTCTACTTCTACTTCTTCACCTTCTTCGTCATCATCATCTTCTTCTTCTTCACCTTTTGCATCTTCTTTTGCTTCTTTCTCTTCTTCTTGTTTTCCTTCTTCTCCCTCTTCTTCTAATTCTTCTTCCTATTATCATTATTCTTCTTCCTCATCTTCCTCATCTTCCTCCTCCTTGTTCTTATTTTTCTTCATCATCTTACTCTTCTTCTTCTACTTCCTTTTCTTCTTCTTTTTCTTCTTCTTCTTCTTCTTCTTCTTCGTCCTTTTCTTCTTCTTCTCCTTTGTCTTCTGCTTCTTTGTCTCTTTCTTCTTCTTGTTCTTCTTCTTCTTCTTGTGCTTCTGCTTCTTAACCTTCTTCATCTTCTTCCTCTTCTTCTTCGTCCACTTCTTCGTCTTCTTCTTCTTCTTCTACTACTTCTTTCCTTCTTATTTTTCTTCTCATTCTTCTTCTTCTTCTTCTTCTTCCTCACCTTCTTCTTCTTCTTCTTCTTCTACTACTTCATCTTCATCAACATCTTCTTCTTCTCCTTCTGCTTCTTCACTTTTTCTTCTTTCTCTTCTTCATCTTCATCATCTTCTTATTCTACGTCTTCGCCTTCTTTTTCTTCATTTTCTTCTTCTTCATCGTCGTCGTGTTCTTATTCTTCTTCTTTTTCTTTTTTTTCTTCTTCTTCTTCTTTGCCTTCTTCTTCTTCTTTTTTCTTATTATTATTACTATTACTATTCTCATTATCATTGTTATTATTCTTTCTCCCCTCAATTCTTCTTCTTCTCCTTCTTCTTCTCCTTCTTCTTCTTCTTCTCCTTCTCTTACTTCTCCTTCTTCCTCTTCTTCTACTTCATTTTCTTTGTCCTCTACTTCAACTTCTCTTCTTCTTCTTCTTCTTCATCATCTTCTTCTTCTTTTTGTTCCTCTTCATTTTCTTCCCCTTCTTCATCTTCCTCTTCTTCTTCCTCTTTGTTTGCTTGCACTTCTTCTTCTTCGTTTTCTTCTTCATGCTATTCTTCTGCTTCGGTTTCTACTTCTTCGCTTTATTCTTCTTCTTCTTCTTCTTCTTCTTCTTTTTCTTCTTATCTTCTACTTCTACTTCTTCTTCCTCTGCTTCTCCTTCTTCTTTTCCTTCCTTTTCGTATTCTTCTTCTTCTACTTCCTCTTCTTTTTCTTCATTTTCTTCTCTTTCTTCCTCTTCTTCTTCTTCTTCTTTTCTTCTTCTTCTTCTTTTTCCTCTTCCTTATCTTCTGATTCTTTTTTGTCTTCTTCTTCTTCCTATTCTTCTTTTTCCTGTTCTTCATGTCCATCTTCTTTTCCTTCATTGTCTTCTTCTTTTTCTCATTCTTCTTCTTCTTCTTCTTCTTCTTCTACTACTTTGTCTTCTTCCTCTTCTTTTTCTTCTTCTTCTTCTTCTTCCTCTTCTGCAACTTCTTCACTTATTCTTTGTCTTCTTCTTCTCCTTCTTCATATTCTTTTTCTTCTACTTCTTCTTCTTCTTCTTTTTCTTCTTCTTCTTTTTTGTCTACTTCTTGTTCTTCTTTTATGTCTTCTTCTTCTTCTTCTTCCTCATCTTCTTCTTCTTCTTTCTCATCTTCTTCTTCTTTCTCTTCTTGTTCCTCAACTTCTTTGTCTTCTTCTTCCTTGACTTTTTCCCTTCTTCTTCATTTTTTCCTTCTTCTTCTTCTTCTTCTACTTGTTCTTCTTTTTCTTTCACTTCTTTTTCTTGCTCCTCTTCCACTTCTCCTTCATCTTCTTCTTCTTATTCTTCTTTTTCCTCTTGTTTTTCTTTGCCATCTACTTCTGCTTCATCTTCTTCTTCTTCTCCTTCTTCTTCTTCTTCTTCTTCTTCATCTTACACTTCTTCTTCTTCTTCATCTTACACTTCTTCTTCTTCTCCTCCTTCTCCTTCTCTCCTTCTTCCTCTTCTTCTACTTCCTATTCTTTGTCACCTTCTTCAACTACTCTTCTTCTTCTTTTTCTTCTTGTTCCTCTTCGTGTTCTTTCTCTCCTTCATCATCTTCTTCTTCTTCCTCTTTAGCTTCTTGCACTTCTTCTTCTTCTACTTCTTCTTCGTTTTCTTCCTCGTCTCCTTCTTCTTGGCCTTCTTTTTCATCGCTTTCTTCTTCTTCTTATCTTCTACTTCTACTTCTTCCTCTGCTTCTCCATCTTCTTCTTTTTCTTCTTTTTTGTGTTCTCCTTCTTCTACTTTCTCTTCTTCTTCTTCTTCTTCTACTTCTTCATCTTCTTCTTCTTCTTCTTTTTCTTCTTCTTTTTTTCATCGTCTTCTTCTTCATATTCTTCTTCTTCTTTTTCTTCTTCATTGTCTTCTTATTCTTTTTCTTCTTCTTCTTCTTCTTCTTCCTGTTCTTCGTCTCCATCTTCTTTTTCTTCATCATCATCATCATCTTCTTCTTCTTCTTCTAATTACTCTTCTTCTTCTTCAACTTTGTTTTCTTCTTCTTTTTCTTCTTAAACATTATCATCTTCTTCTCCTTCTTCTTCTTCTTCTTCTTCTTCTTCTTCTGCTTATTCTTCTTCTGGTTTTGCTTATTCTTCTTCCTCTTCTTCTTTTTTTTCTTCTTCTTTTTTGTCTACTTCTTGTTCTTCTTTTTTGTCGTCTTCTTCTTCTTCATCTTTTTCTTCTTCTTCTTCTTCTTCTTCTGCCTCATCTTCGTCTTCTTCTTTCACTTCTTGTTCTTCCTCTTCTTCTCCTTCCTTTACTTCGTCTTCTTCTTCATAAACTTTTTCTCTTCTTCCTCTTCCTCTTCTTTTTCTTCTTTGTCTTGTACTTCTTGTTCGACTTCTTCATCTTCTTATTCTTCTTCTTCTTCTTCTTCCTCATCTTTATCTTCCCCTCCATCTTTTTCTTCTTCTTCTTCTTCTTCTTCTTTTTCTTCTTCTTCTTCGTCTTCTTCTTCGCTCTATTCTTCTTCTTCAACATCTTATTCTTCTTCATCTTCTTTTTCTTTTACTTCTTTCCCTTCTTCTTCTTCTTCTTCTTCTTCTTCTTCGTCTTCTTCTTCGTTCTATTCTTCTTCTTCATCATCTTCTTCTTCTTCATTTACCTTTTCTTCTAGTTCTTTCCCTTCTTCTTCTTCTTCTTTTTCCTCTTCCTCTTCTTCATCTTCTTCTTCTTCATCTTCCTCTTCTTCTTCTTCGTTTTCTTCTACTTCTTCGTCATCTCCTTCGTCGTCTTCTTCTTCTTTGTTTTCTTCTTCTTCTCTTTCTTGATTTCTTCTTCTCTTTTTCTTGTTCTTCTTCCTCTTCTACTTCTTCTTATTCTTCTTCTTCTTCATCATCTTCTCCTTCTTCCTCTACATCATCATCAACATCTTCTTCTTCTTCTTATTCTTCTTCTTCGTCTTCTTCTTCTTCTTCTTCATCCTTGTCTTCTTCTTCTTCTTCTTCTTCATCTTCTATTTCTTCTTATTTTTCTCATTCTTCTTCTTCTTCTTCTTCCTCTTCTTTTTCTTCTTCTTCATTTGCTTCTACTTCTTGTCTTCTTCTTGCTCTTCTTCTTTTGCTTCTTGTTCTTGTTCTTCTTCTTCATCTTCTTCGACTTCTTCTTCATCTTCTTCGTCTTCTTCTTCTTCTTCTTTGTCTTCTTCTTGTTCTTCTTCTTTTTCTTCTTCTGCTACGTCTACTTCTTTTTCTTCCTTTTCTTCATCTTCTTCTTCTTTGCCATCTTCCTCTTTTTTTCTTCTTCTTTTCCCTCTTCTTCGCCTTCTTTTCTTCTTCTTCTTCTTTTTCTTTTGCTTCTTCTTCTACTTCCTCTTCTTCTTCTTCTACTTCTTGTTCTACTTAAATTTTTTCTTTTCCTCCTTCTCCTTCATCTTCTCCTTCTTGTTCTTCTTCTTTTTTTTCTTCTTCTTCTTCTTCTTCTTCTTCTTTTCCTTCTTCTTGTTGTCATTCTTATTCTTCTTCTTCTTCTTCTTCTTCATCTTCCTCATCTTCTTCTTTCTCTTCTTCTTGATTCTATTTTTCTTCTTCTTCTTCATCTTCTTCGTCTTCATCTTCTCCTACTTCTTCTTCTTCTTCTTCTTCTTCTTCTTCTTCTTCTTTTTCTTCCTATTCTTCTTCTTCTTCTTCCTCGTCCACTTCTTCATCTTCTCCTTCGTCTTCCTGTTCCTGTTCTTCCTTTTCATCTGCTTCTTCTTCATCTTATTCTTCTCCTTATCCTTATTCTTCTTCTTCTCTTACTCCTCCTTGTTCTTCTTCTTTTGTTCCTTATTTCTTCTTCTTCTTCTTCTTCGTCTTCTTCTTGTTCTTCTTTTTCCATTTTTCTTCTTCTTTTTTATTTTCTTCTGCTTCTCCTTCTCCTTCTTCTTCTTCTTCTCCTCCTCTTTCTTCTCCTTCCTTTTCTTCTTCTTTCTCTACATCTTCTTCCTCTTCTTACTGTTCTTATTTTTTTCCAACTCGTCTCCATCTTCTTCTTTTTCTTTGTTGTCTTCTTCTTTCTTTTCCTTTTCTTCTTTTTCTTGTTTGTCTTCTTCTTCTACTACTTCTGCTACTTCTTCTAATTCTCAATTATCTTCTTCTTGTTCTTCTTCATCCACTTCATCTTCTTCTTCCTCTTCTTCATCCCCTTCTTTGTCATTTTCTTTTTATTCTTCAACTTCTTCTTCGTCTCTTCTTCATCATTCTCTTCTTCTTCTTCTTCTTCTTCTTCTTTTTCCTCTTCTTCTTCTTCAACTTCTACTTCTTCTTCTTCTTCTCCTCCTCCTTTCTCTTTGTCATCTTCTTCTTGCTCTTCTTCATCTTCTTCTTCTTCCTCTTCTTTCTCTTCCTACTCTTCATTTTCTTCTTATTTGTCTTCGTTTTCTCCATCTTCGCCTTCTTCTTCTTCTTCCTCTCCTTCTTCCTCTTCTCATTCTTCATCTTATTATTCTTCCACTTTTTCTTCTTCATCATCATCTTCTTCTTCTTCTTCTTTTCTTCTTCTTCTTCTACTACTTCTTCTTCTTCTTCTTCTACATCTACATCTACTTCTTCTTCTTCTTCCTCTTCTTCTTCTTTTTTTCCTTTTTCGTCTTACTTTTCTGATTTGTCTACATCTTCCTCTTCTTCCACCTCTTCTTGTTCTTCTTCTTCTTCATGTTCTTCTATTTCTTCTTCATAATCTTCCTCTTGTTCTTCTCCTTCTTCTTCTTCTTCTTCCCCTTCTTCTTGTTCCTCTTCTTCGTCTTCTCCTACTTCTTCTTATTATTATTATTGTTGTCCTTCTTCTTCTTGTTCTTCCTCCTTTCCTTCTTCTTCTTCTTCTCTGTCTTCTCCTTCTTCTTCTCCACCTTCGTTTTCTTCTTCTTCTTCTTCTTATTTGTCTTCTTCTTCTTCTTCTTCTTCTTCCACTTCTTCGTCAACTTTTGCTTCTTCTTCTTCTTCTTCTTCCTTGTCCTAATTGTCTTCTTCTTCTTCTTTCTCCTCTTTTACTTCCTCTTCTTCACTTTCTTCTTCAATGACTCTTCTTCTTTGTCTTTTTCTTCTTTTTCTTCTTCTTCATCTTCTTCATCATCTTCTTCATTTTCTTCGTCTTCTTCTTCTTCTTCTTCTTCTTCTTCTTCTTCGTCTTCTTCTTCTTCTTCTTCTTCTTCTTATTCTTATTCTTCTTTTCTTCTTCATCATCATCTTCTTCATCTTCTTCTTCTTCTTCTACTTAAATTTCTTCTTCCCTGACTTCTACTCCTTCGTCTTCTTCTTCTTCTTCTTCCTCTTATTTGTCTTCATCATATTATTATTATTTTTATTATTGTTATTATTATTATTATCATTATTATCGTTATTATTAGTTTTATTATTGTTGTTATCCTTATTATTATTCTTTTTCTTTTAGTTCTTCTTCTTCCTCCTCTTCTTCTTCTTCTCCTTCTATTTCTTCTCCTTCTTCTTCTTCTTCTTTTTCTTCTTCTTCTTCTTGTTCTTCTTTTCCTTCTTGTTGTTGTTGTTTTTGATATTCTTCTTCCTCTTCATCATCATTTTCTTTTTCTTGTTCTTCTTCTTCTCCTATTTCTTCTTCTACTTCTTCTTCTTCTACTTTTCTTCATCTACTTCTTCTTCCTCTTCCTCTTCTTCTTCATCTTCGTCTTCTTCTTCTTCTTCATCAACTTCTTCTACTTTCTCTTCTTCTT
Organism: Vanilla planifolia; assembly: GCA_023846275.1. Lineage (NCBI taxonomy): Eukaryota > Viridiplantae > Streptophyta > Magnoliopsida > Asparagales > Orchidaceae > Vanilla > Vanilla planifolia. The sequence goes on from JAIUJO010002019.1 coordinate 125,660, forward strand.
CTTCTTCTTCTTCTACTTCTTCTTCTTTCTCTTCTTTATGTTCTTTATGTTCTTCTTCTTCTTTTTCCTCTTCTTCTTCTTCTGCTTCTTCTTCTACTACTACTTTTTCGTCTCCCTCTTCTTCTTTTTTGTCTTCTTCTTCTTATTCTTCATCTTCATCTTCTTCTTCTTTCTCTTCTTTTTTCTTCCTCTTCAACTTCTTTTTCTTTGCCTTTTTCTCTTCTTCTTCATCTTCTTCTTCTTCTTCTTCTTCTTCTTCCCCTTCTCTTCTTCTTCTTTTTCGTCTTCTTCATGTTCTTCTTCTTCGTCTTCTTCTCTTTCTATTTTTCTTCTTCTTCTTCTTCTTCTTCTTCTCCTTCGTCTTCTTCTTCTACTTCTTCTTCCTCGACTTCTTGTTCTCGTCTTACTTTTTTGTCATCTTCTTCTTGTTCTTCTTTTTTTTCTTTTTCTTCGTTTTCTTCTTTTTTTTCTCTACTTCTTCTTTGTCTTCTTCTTCTTCTTCATCATCATTTTCTTTTTTGTCTTCTTCTTGTTCTTCCACTTCTTCCCCTTCTTCTTTGTCTTCTTCTTTTTCTTCTTCTTCTTCTTCTTCTTCTTATTCTTCAACTTCTTCATCTTCTTCTTCTTTGTCTCTTCCTTTTTTCATCTTCTTCTTTATTATATTCTTTTTTTACTTCTTCTTCCTCCTCTTGTTTTTCTTTTTCTTCTTCTTCGTCACTTCTTCCTCTTCTTCTTCTTCTTTATCTTCATCTTCTTCTTTGCTTTCTTTTTCTTTTTATCATTCTTTTCCTTCTTCTTCTTCAACATCTTTGACTTCATCTTCTTCTTTTTCTTATTCTTCTTGCTCTTCATCTTCTTCTTCTTTGACTTCTTCTTCTTCTTCTTCTTCTTCTTCTTCTTCTTCTTCTCCACTTCTTCTTCTTCATTTTATTCATCTTCTTCTTTCTTCTTCTTCTTCTTCTTTGTCTTTGTCTTCTTCTTCTTCGTCTTCTATTTCTTCCTCTTCTTCTTCTACTACTACTACTACTTCTTATTCATCATCTTCTTCTTTTTCTTCTTCTTCTTCGTCTTCTTGTTGTTCATCTTCTTCTTCTTCGTCTTCTTCTTCTCATTTTCTTTTTCTTTATCTACTTTTCTTCTTCAATTTCCTCTTAATCATCATGATTATCGTCCCCTTCGTCCCCTTCTTCTCCTTCTTCTTGTTCTTCTCTTCCTTCTTTGCCTTCTTCTTCTTCTTCTTCTTCTTACTCATCTTCTTCATCTTTGTCTTCTTTTTCTTCCTCTTCTTCTTCATCTTCTTCTTCTTCTTCCTATTCTTCTTGCTCTTTGCCTTCTTCTTCTTCTTCTTCTATTTACTATTATTATTTTTCTTCTTCTGCATTTTCTTATACTTTTTCATCTTCTTCATCATCATCTTCTTCTTCATCATCTTCTTTTTCTTCTTCCTCTTCTCCTTCCTCCTATTGTTTGTCTTCTTCTTCTTCTTTTTCTCTTCTTCATCATCTTTTTCTCTTTCTTCTTCTTCTTCAACCTCTTCTCCTGTCTCTTCTCCTTCTTCTTCTTCCTCTTCTTCTTCTTCTTCTTCTTCTTCTTCTTCTTCTCCTTCTTCAAAATCATCTTTTTCTTCTTCTTCATCTCCATCTTCTTCTTCTTATCCTTCTTCTCCTTCTTTTCCTCCATTCCTTAATCACTTTCTCCTTCTTCTTCTTCTTCTTCAAATTCTTCTTCTTCTTCTTCTTCTTGTTCTTCTTCTTCATTTTCTTCTTCTTTTCTTCTTCTTGATCTTCTACTTCTTCTTCTTCTTCTTTATTGTCATCTTCTTCTTCTTCTTGTTCCACTTC
>JAIUJO010002019.1:132500-142500 GCA_023846275.1 Vanilla planifolia
TATTTCTTCCTCTTGTTCTTCTTCTTCTTTGCCTTCTTCCTTTTCTTACTATTCTTTGTGTTCCTGTTCTTCAACTTCTTCTTCTCTTCTTCTTTTTCTTCTTCTTCTTCTTCTTCTTCACCTTCCTCTTGTTCTTCTCCTTCTTCTTCTTCCTCTGCTTCTTCTACTTCTTCTTCTTCTTCCTCTTCTTCTTCTTCTTCTTCATCCTCTTCTTCTTTGACTTCTTCTTCTTCTTCTTCTTCTTCTTCTTCCTCTTTTTCATCTTCTCCTTATTCATATTCATTCTCTACTTCTTCACCTTCTTCTTCTTCTCATTATTCTATTTCTCGTTCTTCTTCTTCTTCTTCTACTTGGTTTTCTTCGAATTCTTCTTCTTCTTCTTCTTCTTCTTCTTCTTCTCCTTCTTCTTCCTGTTCTTCTTCTTCTACTTCTTTTTCTTCATCTTCTTCTTTTACTTGTTCTTCTTCTCCACCTTCTTCTTCTACTTCTTCTATGCCTCCTTCTTCTTCTTCTCCTCCTCTTGCCCCACTATCTTTTTCTTCTTCTTCATCTTCATCTTCATCTTCTTCTTCTTCTCCGTCTACTTGTTCTCCTTCTTCTTCTTTTTATACTTTTTCTTCTTTTTCTTATTCTTCTTCTTCTTCTTCTTCTTCTCCTTCTTCTTCCTTTTTTTTTCTTCTTCTTCTTTTTCTTCTTCTTCATCCTATTCCTCATCGTCTTCTTCTTCTTCTTCTTCTTGTCTACATTCTTCTTCTTGTTGTTCCTTTTGTTCTTGTTCTTATTCTTCTTCTTCTTCTTCTTACTTTTCCTCTTGTTCTAATTCTTTTTCTTCTTCATCTTCCACTTCCCTTCTTCTCCATCTTCTTCTGCTTCTTCTTCTTCTCCTTCTTCTTCTTCTTCTTCCACTTCTTCTACCTACCCTTCTGCTTCTTCCTCTTCTTTTTCTTCGTCTCCGTCTTCTTCTTCGTCTTCTTCTTTCTCTTCTTCTTCTTATTCTTCTTCTTATTCTTCTTCTTTTCTTCTTCTTCTTCGTCTTTTTCTTCGTCTTCCTCTTCTTCTTCTTCTTCATCATCATCATCATCATCATCATCTTCTTCTTCTTCTACTTCTTCTTTTTCTTCTTGTTCTTCTTCTTCTTCTTTTTCCACTTCTTCTTTATTTCCTTCTTCTTATTCTTATTGTTCTACTACTACGCCTCCTCCTCCTATTCCTTCTTCTTCATCATCATCTTCTTGTTCTCCTCCTCCTCCTCCCCCTTTTACTTCTTCTTCATCAACTTCTTCCTTTTCTTCTTCTTGTACTCTTCTTCTACTTCTTCTTTTTCATCTTTTTCATCTTTTTCATCGTCTTCTTGTTCTTCTTCTTCTTCCTTTTCATCTTAATCTTCTATTTTTGTTGTTGTTCTTCTTCTTCCACTTCTTCTTCTTCTTCCTCCTCTTCCTCTTCTTCTTCTTCTACTTCTTCTTCTTCTTCTTCTTCTTCTTCTTCTTCGTCTTCTTCTTCTTAATTTTTGCATTCTTCTTCTTTTTTGTCTTCTTGTTCTTTTTTTCTTCTTCTCCTTCTTCTTCTTCTTCTTCTTTTTCGTCTTCTTCTTCTTAATCTTTGCATTCTTCTTCTTTTTTGTCTTCTTGTTCTTTTTTTTTCTTCTCCTTCTTCTTCTTCTACTCTTTTTTCTTCTTCTTCTTCTTCTTCTTCTTCTTCTTCCTATTCTGCTTCTTCTTCTACTTCTTCTTCGTATTCTTCTTCTCCTTCTTCTTCTTCTTCTATTACTACTACTACTACTATTGCCTCTTCTTCATTATCATCTTCTTCTTCTACTTCTTCTGCTTGTTCTACTTCCTCTTCAACATCTTTTTCATCATCTTTTTCTTCCTCTTCTTGTTCATATTCTTCTTCTTCTTCTTATTCATCTTGTTCTTGTTGTTGTTGTTGTTCTTCTTCTTCTTCCACTTCTTCTTCTTCTTCGTCTTTATCTTCCTCTTCTTCTTCTTCTTCTTCTTATTCTGTGCATTCTTTTTCTTTTTTGTCTTCTTGTTCTTCTTTTTTTTCTTCTTTTGCTTCTTCTTCTTCTTCTTCTTCTTCTTCTTCTTCTACTCCTTCTTCTTCTTCTTCTTCTACTACTACTACTTCTTCTTTAACTTATTCTTATTCTTCTTCTTCTTCTTCCACTTCTTCTTCTTCTACTTCTTCTACTTCTTTGTCTTCTTCTTCTTCTTCTTCTTCTACGACTGCTTCTTCTTCATCATCATCTTCTTCTTCTGCTTCCACTTCTTGTTCTTCCTCTTCCTAATCTCCTTATTCCAGGCCTTTTACATCTTTTTCTTCATGTTCGTCTTCTTTTTATTGTTCTTTTCTTCAACTTCTTCAGCTTTTTCTTGTTCTTCTTATTATTCGTCTTCTTCTTCTTCTTCTTCTTCTTTGTGTTCTTCTTCTTCTTCTTCTACTTCTCTTTCTTCTTCTCCTTCTTCTTGTTTGTCTTCTTCTTCTTCTCCTTGCATTCTTCTTCTTCGTCATCATCATCTTCTTTTGATTTCATTTCTTTGTCTACAATTTCTTCATCTCTTTCTCTACATCATCTTCTTCTTTTCCTTCTTTTTTTTCTTCTTCTTCTTGGTGTTCTTCTTCTTGTTCTTCTTCTTATTCTTCCTCTTCTTCTTCTTCTTCTTCATCCTCCTATTAATCTTCTTCTTCATCTTCGTCTTTTACTACTTCCTTTTCTTCGTTTTTTTCTTTATCACCTACTTCTTCATCTTATTCTTTTTCTACTTCTCTTTTTTCTTCTTCATCTTATTCTTTTTCTACTTCTCTTTCTTCTTCTTCTTCTTCTTCTTCTCTTCTACCTCTTCTTCTTCTTCTTCATATTTATCTTCTTCTACTTATTCTTCTTCTCCTTATTCTTCCTCTTCTTCTTCTTCTTATTCTTCTTCTTCATCTTCTTCTTCTTCTACTTCTTTTTCTTCTTCTCCTTCCTCTCCTTTTTCTTTTTCTTCTTCTTCTTCTCCTTCTTCTCCATTTTCTTCTTCTTCTTCTTCTTCTTCTTCTTCTTCATTTTCCTCCTCATCATCATCATCTTCTTTTTCTTAAACAATTTCTTCTTCTCTTCCTTCCTTTTCTTCCTCTTCTTCTTGTCCATCTTCTACTTCTTCTTCTACCCCTTCTCCTCCTCTTTTTTTCTCCTTCTTTGCCTTCTTCATCTTCTTCTTCTTCTACTTCTTCTTCTTTTTCTTCTTGTTTGTCTTATTCTACTTCTTCTTTTTCTTCTTCTTCTTCTTCTTCTTTATCACCATCATCATCAACATCTTCTTTTTCTTCTTCTTCTTCTTCTTCCTCTTCTTCTTCCACTAATTCTTCTTCTGCTTGTTCTTCTTCTTCTTCGTCCTCTTCATCTTCGTCGCCTTCTTCTTCTTCTTCTTCTTTCCCTTCATCTTCTTCTTCTTTTTCTCATTCATCAACAGCTTATTCTTCTTCTTCTACTGCTTCTTCTCCTTCTTCTTCTTCTTCTTCTTCTTCTTCTTCTTCTCCTTCTCCTTCTTCATCTTACCCTCCTCCTTCTTCTTCTTCTTTTTCCCTTATTTCTTCTCCTCCTCCTTCTCTTTCCTCTTCTCCTTTTCTTCTTCCTCTTCTTCTTCTTCTTCCACCTTCTTCTTCTTCTTCTCATTCATCATCAGCTTATTCTTCATCTTCTACTACTTCTTCATCTCCTAATTCTTCTTCTTCTTCTTCTTCTTCCTCTTTCTCTTCTCCTCCTCCTTCTCCTTCCTCTTCCCCTTCTCCTTCTTCCTTCTTCTTCTTCTTCTTCTTCTTCTTCACCTTCTTCGTCTCCTCCTTCTTCTTCTACATCTTTTGCCTTTTCTCCTAAATCTTCTTCCTCTTCTTCTGCTTCTATTTGTTCTTCTTCTTCTTCCTCATCATCTTCTTCCTCCTCGATCACCTCATCTTCTTTGTTTCTTCTTCGAAGTCTTCTTCTTTAACTTCTTCTACTTCTTTTTCTTCTTCATTTTCTTCTTCTTCTTCTTGTTCCCCTCCTTCTCCTTCTTCTTCTTCTTCTTTTTCTTCTCCTTCATCTATTTCTACTTCAGCTTCATCATCATCTTCTTCTTCTTCTTCATCTTTTTTTACTTATTCTTCTTCTTCTTTTGGTTCTTCTTCATCTTCTCTTCTTCATTTTCTTCTTCTTCTTCCTCTTCTTCTTCTTCTCCTTCGTTTCTTTGTCTTTGCCTTCTTCTTCTTCATCATCATCATCTTTCGCTTCTTGTTCTTGTTCTTGTTCTTCTTATTCACCTTTTTCTTTCTCTTCTTCTTGTTTTAGATCTTCTTCTTCTTCTTCTTCCTCTTTTACTTCTTCTTCTTTGTCTTATATTCTTCTTCTTCTTTTATTTCCTCTTCTTCATCATTATCATCATCTTCTTCTTCTTCTTCATCTTCACCTTTTTTTCTTCTTCTTCTTCTTCTTTATCTTCTTCCTTTTCCTTTTCGTGACCTTATTCTTCTTCTCTTCCTCTTCTTTTTTGTCATCATCTTCTTCTTCTACTACTACTTCTTTTTCTTCTTCGACTTGTTGTTCTTCTTCTTTCACTTCTTCTTCTTCTCCTTCTTCTTCTTCTTCTTCTCTTTTTTCCTTTTCTTCTTCTTCTTCTTCTTCTTCTTCTTCTTCCTCTTCTCCTTCTTCTCTATCTTCGACTTCTTATTCTTCTTGTTTTTTCTTCTTCTTCTTCTTCATCTGCTTCATTTTCTTCTTGGCCTTCTTCTTTTTCTTCTTCATCTTCATCTTCTTCTTCTTCTTCTCCTTCTTCTCCTTCATCTCCTTCTTCGTCTTCTTCTTCTTCTTCTTCTTCTTCTTCCTGTTTATCTTCTTCTTCTTCTTCTTTTCCTTCTATGTATTCTTCTTCTTCCTCCTCATCAATTTCTTCTTCTTCATCATCTTCTTCTTCATCATCATCATCTTATTATTATACCTCTTAGTCTTCTTCTTCTTCTTCTTCGCCATCATATTCTTCTTCTTCTTTTACTACTTCTTCTCCTCCTCCTCTTAATTCTTCTTCTTCTACCTCTTCTTCTTGTTCTTCTTTTCTTCTTCTTCTTCTTCTTCTACATCTTCTACTTCATCTTCTTTGTCTTCTTCTTCCTCTTCTCCTTCTTCTTCTTCTTCTTCTTCTTCTTTCTCTTCTTCTTTGCCTCCTCATTCTTCTTCTTCTTCTTCTTCTTCTACTTCTTCTTCATCCTATTCCTCATCGTCTTCTTCTTCTTCTTCCTCTTCTCTACATTCTTCTTCTAGTTGTTCCTTTTGTTCTTGTTCTTATTCTTCTTCTTCTTCTTCTTACTTTTCCTCTTGTTCTAATTCTTTTTCTTCATCTTCCTCTTCCCTTCTTCTCCATCTTCTTCTGCTTCTACTTCTTCTCCTTCTTCTTCTTCTTCTTCCACTTCTTCTACCTACCCTTCTTCTTCTTCCTCTTCTTTTTCTTCGTCTCCTTCTTCTTCTTCGTCTTCTTCTTTCTCTTCTTCTTCTTATTCTTCTTCTTATTCTTCTTCTTTTCTTCTCCTTCTTCGTCTTTTTCTTCGTCTTCCTCTTCTTCTTCATCATCATCATCATCATCATCTTCTTCTTCTTCTACTTCTTCTTTTTCTTCTTGTTCTTCTTCTTCTTCTTCTTCCACTTCTTCTTTACTTCCTTCTTCTTGTTCTTATTGTTCTACTACTACGTCTCCTCCTCCTACTCCTTCATCATCATCATCTTGTTCTTCTTCCTTTTCTTCTTCTTGTTCTCTTCTTCTTCTTCGTCTACTTCTTCTTCTTCTTCTTTTTCATCTTTTTCATCATCCTCTTCTTCTTCTTCTTTTTCCTTTTTATCTTAATCATCTTATTTTTGTTGTTGTTGTTCTTCTTCCTCTTCTTCTTCTTCTTCCTCCTCTTCCTCTTCTTCTTCTTCTACTACTACTTCTTCTTCTTCTTCTTCTTCTTCTTCTTCTTCATCTTCTTCTTCTTAATTTTTGCATTCTTCTTCTTTTTTGTCTTCTTGTTCTTTTTTTCTTCTTCTCCTTCTTCTTCTTCTTCTTTTTCTTTTTCGTCTTCTTCTTCTTAATCTTTGCATTCTTCTTCTTTTTTGCCTTCTTGTTCTTTTTTTTCTTCTCCTTCTTCTTCTTCTTCTTCTACTCCTTTTTCTTCTTCTTCTTCTTCTTCTTCTTCTTCTTCTTATTCTGCTTCTTCTTCTACTTCTTCGTCTTCTTCTTCTTCTCCTTCTTCTTCTTCTTCTATTACTACTACTACTACTATTGCCTCTTCTTCATTATCATCTTCTTCTTCTACTTCTTCTGCTTCTTCTTCTTCCTCTTCAACATCTTTTTCATCATCTTTTTCTTCCTCTTCTTGTTCTTGTTCTTCTACTTCTTCTTATTCATCTTGTTGTTGTTCTTCTTCTTCTTCCACTTCTTCTTCTTCTTCTGTTTTATCTTCCTCTTCTTCTTCTTCTTCTTCTTCTTCATCTTCTTCTTCTTATTTTTTGCATTCTTTTTCCTTTTTGTCTTCTTGTTCTTCTTTTTTTTCTTCTTCTGCTTCTTCTTCTTCTTCTTCTTCTTCTTCTACTCCTTTTTCTTCTTCTTCTTCTTCTACTACTTCTTCTTTAACTTATTCTTATTCTTCTTCTTCTTCTTCCACTTCTTCTTCTTCTACTTCTTCTACTTCTTTGTCTTCTTCTTCTTCTTCTTCTTCTACGACTGCTTCTTCTTCATCATCATCATCTTCTTCTTCTGCTTCCACTTCTTGTTCTTCCTCTTCCTAATCTCCTTATTCGAGGCCTTTTACATCTTTTTCTTCATGTTCGTCTTCTTCTTTTTATTGTTCTTTTCTTCAACTTCTTCAGCTTTTTCTTGTTCTTCTTATTATTCGTCTTCTTCTTCTTCTTCTTCTTTGTGTTCTTCTTCTTCTTCTTCTACTTCTCTTTCTTCTTCTCCTTCTTCTTCTTTGTCTTCTTCTTCTTCTCCTTGCATTCTTCTTCTTCGTCATCATCATCTTCTTTTGATTCCATTTCTTTCTCTACAATTTCTTCATCTCTTTCTCTACATCATCTTCTTCTTTTCCTTCTTTTTTTTCTTCTTCTTCTTGGTGTTCTTCTTCTTGTTCTTCTTCTTATTCTTCCTCTTCTTCTTCTTCTTCATCCTCCTATTAATCTTCTTCTTCATCTTCGACTTTTACTACTTCCTTTTCTTCGTTTTTTTCTTTATCACCTACTTCTTCATCTTATTCTTTTTCTACTTCTCTTTTTTCTTCTTCATCTTATTCTTTTTCTACTTCTCTTTCTTCTTCTTCTTCTTCTTCTTCTCTTCTACCTCTTCTTCTTCTTCTTCATATTTATCTTCTTCTACTTATTCTTCTTCTCCTTATTCTTCCTCTTCTTCTTCTTCTTATTCTTCTTCTTCATCTTCTTCTTCTTCTACTTCTTTTTCTTCTTCTCCTTCCTCTCCTTTTTCTTTTTCTTCTTTTTCTTCTCCTTCTTCTCCATTTTCTTCTTCTTCTTCTTCTTCTTCTTCTACTTCTTCTCTTTCTTCTTCTTCTTCTTCATCTTCTTCATTTTCCTCCTCATCATCATCATCTTCTTTTTCTTAAACAATTTCTTCTTCTCTTCCTTCCTTTTCTTCCTCTTCTTCTTGTCCATCTTCTACTTCTTCTTCTTCCCCTTCTCCTCCTCTTTTTTTCTCCTTCTTTGCCTTCTTCATCATCTTCTTCTTCTACTTCTTCTTTTTCTTCTTTTTTGTCTTATTCTACTTCTTCTTTTTCTTCTTCTTCTTCTTCTTCTTCTTTATCACCATCATCATCAACATCTTCTTTTTCTTCTTCTTCTTCTTCTTCCTCTTCTTCTTCCACTAATTCTTCTTCTGCTAGTTCTTCTTCTTCTTCGTCCTCTTCATCTTCGTCGCCATCTTCTTCTTCTTCTTCTTCTTTCCCTTCATCTTCTTCTTCTTTTTCTCATTCATCAACAGCTTATTCTTCTTCTTCTACTGCTTCTTCTCCTTCTTCTTCTTCTTCTTCTTCTTCTTCTCCTTCTCCTTCTTCATCTTACCCTCCTCCTTCTTCTTCTTCTTTTTCCCTTATTTCTTCTCCTCCTCCTTCTCTTTCCTCTTCTCCTTTTCTTCTTCCTCTTCTTCTTCTTCTTCCACCTTCTTCTTCTTCTTCTCATTCATCATCAGCTTATTCTTCATCTTCTACTACTTCTTCTTCTCCTAATTCTTCTTCTTCTTCTTCTTCTTCTTCCTCTTTTTCTTCTTCTCCTCCTTCTTCTCCTTCCTCTTCCCCTTCTCCTTCGTCCTTCTTCTTCTTCTTCTTCTTCACCTTCTTCGTCTCCTCCTTCTTCTTCTAAATCTTTTGCCTTTTCTCCTTAATCTTCTTCCTCTTCTTCTGCTTCTATTTGTTCTTCTTCTTCTTCCTCATCATCTTCTTCCTCCTCGATCACTTCATCTTCTTTGTTTCTTCTTCGAAGTCTTCTTCTTTAACTTCTTCTACTTCTTTTTCTTCTTCGTTTTCTTCTTCTTCTTCTTGTACTTCTTTCTCTTCTTCTTCTTCTTCTTGTTCCCCTCCTTCTCCTTCTTCTTCTTCTTCTTTTTCTTCTCCTTCATCTATTTCTATTTCTACTTCAGCTTCATCATCATCTTCTTCTTCTTCTTCATCTTTTTTTACTTATTCTTCTTCTTCTTTTGGATCTTCTTCATCTTCTCTTCTTCATTTTCCTCTTCTTCTTCCTCTTCTTCTTCTTCTCCTTTGTTTCTTTGTCTTTGCCTTCTTCTTCTTCATCATCATCATCTTTCGCTTCTTGTTCTTGTTCTTCTTCTTCTTATTCAACTTCTTCTTTATCTTCTTCTTGTTTTAGATCTTCTTCTTCTTCTTCTTCCTCTTCTACTTCTTCTTTTACTTCTTCTTCTTTATCTTATATTCTTCTTCTTCTTTTATTTCCTCTTCTTCATCATCATCATCATCTTCTTCTTCTTCTTCATCTTCACCTTTTTTTTCTTCTTCTTCTTCTTCTTTATCTTCTTCCTTTTCCTTTTCGTGACCTTATTCTTCTCTTCCTCTTCTTTTTTGTCATCATCTTCTTCTTCTTCTTCTACTTCTTTTTCTTCTTCGTCTTGTTGTTCTTCTTCTTTCACTTCTTCTTCTTCTCCTTCTTCTTCTTCTCTTTTTTCCTCTTCTTCTTCTTCTTCTTCTTCTTCTTCTTCTTCTTGTTCCTCTTCTCCTTCTTCTCTGTCTTCGACTTCTTCTTCTTCTTCTTCATCTACTTCATTTTCTTCTTGGTCTTCTTCTTTTTCTTCTTCATCTTCATCTTCTTCTTCTTCTTCTCCTTCTTCTCCTTCATCTCCTTCTTCGTCTTCTTCTTCTTCTTCTTCTTCTTCTTTTCCTTCTATGTATTCTTCATCTTCCTCCTCATCTATTTCTTCTTCTTCTTCATCTTCTTCTTCATCATCATCATCTTATTATTATACCTCTTATTCTTCTTCTTCTTCTTCTTCCTCTCCTTCTCCTTCTTGTTCTTCTTCTTCTTAATCATCATCATCTTCTTCTTCTTCTTCTTCTTGTACTTCTTCTTCCTCTTTTTCCTCTTATTCTTCTTCTCCTCCTTCTTCTCCTTCCTCTTCTCCTTCTTCTTCTTCTTCGTCTTCTTCTTGAGCTTCTTCCTCTCCTTCTTCTTCTTCTTCTTCTTCTGCTTCTTTTTCTTCTACTTAATCTTCTTCCTCTTGTTCTTCGTCTTCTTCCTCCTATTCTTCTTTTTCTTCTTCTTCTTCCTCTTCATCTTCTTCGTCGTCTCTTCTTCGAAGTCTTCCTCTTCATCTTCTTCTTCTAGTTCTTTTTCTTCTCCTTTTTCTTCTTCTTCTTCTTCTTCTTCTTATTCTTCTACTTTTACTTCTTCCTCTACTTTTCCTTCTTCTTCTTCTTCTTCAACATCTTCTACTTCATCATCTTCTTCTTCTGCTTCTTCCTCATGTTCTTCATCTTTATCTTCTTCTGCTTCTTTTTC
>JAIUJO010002019.1:145000-147500 GCA_023846275.1 Vanilla planifolia
CTTCCTCTTCTTCTTCATGATCATCATCATCATCATCATCATCATCGTCGTCATCTTCTTCATCTTCTTCTTCTTCTCCTTCTTCTCCTTCTCCTCCTCCTCCTTTTTCTTTTGGTTCTTTTTCTTCTCCTTGTTCTTCTTCTTCTTCTTCTTCCACTTCATCGCCATCATCTTCTTCTTGTTCTACTTCTTCTTCGTATTCTTCTTCTTCTTCTTCCTTTTCTTCTTCTTCTTCTTCTTCATCCTATTCTTCTTAATCTTCTTCTTTTCTTTTTCTTCTTCTTCTTCTTCCTCCTCTTTTCTTCCTCTACTTCTTCTTCTTCTTCGGCTTCTTGCTCATCCCCTTCTTCTTCTTCACTTTCTTCTTCTTCCTCTTGTTCTTCTTCTTCTTTGTATTTTTCCTTTTCTTATTGTTCTTCGTCTTCTTGTTTTTCCTCTTCTTCTTCATGTTGTTCTTCTTCTTCTCTTCCTCTTCTTCTTCTTCTTCTTCTTCTTTTTCCCATTCTTCTTCTCTTCCTCCTTCTTCTTCGTCTTCTTCATCTTCTTGTTCTTGTTCTTCTTCTTCTCCATTATCTTCTTCTTCTACCTCTATTTCTTCTTCTTCTTCTTCTTCTTCTTCTTCTTCCTCTTCTTCTTATCTTATTCTTCATCATCTTCTTCTTTTTTCTCTTCTTCTTCTTCTTCTTCTTTCACTTATTATAATTCTTATTCTTATTATTATTATTATTATTATTATTCATCTTCTTCTCTTTTTTCGTCGTCTTCTTCTTTTTGTTCTTCCCCTTCTTCCTCTTCTCCTTCTTCTCTGTCTTCTTCTTCTTCTACTTCTTCTTCTTCTTCTTCTTCATCATCTCCTTCTTTTTCTTTCTCCTCTTCTTTTTCCACTTCCACATCGCCTTTTTGTTCGTCTCTTCTTCTTCTTCTTCCCATCATCATCTTCTACTTCTTCTTCTTCTTCTTCTTCTTTTTCTTCTTCATCTTCTTCTTCGTCTTTGTATTTTCTTTGTCATCTTCTTCTTCTTCGTGTTTTTCTTCTTTGTCTTCTTCTTCTTCCTCTCTTCTTCTTTCTTCTTCTTCTTCTTGTTCTTCTTCTTCATCTTCTTCTACTTCTTCATCATCATCATCTTCTTCTTCTTCTTCTTATTCTTATTCTTCTTCTTTTTGTCGCTCTTCTTCTTTTCCTTCTTCCTAATCTTCTTCTTCTTCTTCTTTATTTTCTTCTACTTCTTCTTCTTGTTCTTCATCTCCTCCTCCTCCACCTCCTCCTCCTTCTTCTTCTTCTTAATCTTCATCTTCTTCATCTTCTTCAACTTCAACATCTCCAACATCAACATCATCTTTTATTCTCTTTCTTCTACATCTTCTTCCTCTTCTTCTTATTCTTCTTCTTCTCCTCCTCCTTCTTCTTTGCCTTCTATTTCTTCTTATTGTTCTTCTTCTCCACTGCCTCCTTCACCGTCTTCTCCTTCTTCTTCTTCCTCTTCCTCTTCTTCTTCTTCTTCTTCTTTTTGTTCTTCTACTTCTTCTTCTTCTTCTACTACTACTTCTTCTTCTTCTTCTTTGCCTATTACTTCTTCTTCTTCATCTTGTCCTTCTTCTTCTTCTTCTTCTTCTTCTACTTCTTTTTCTTCTACTTCTTCTTCTTCTTCACCTTCTTCTTCTTCTACTTCTTATTCTTCTTCTTCTTGTTTTAATTCTTCTTGTTCTTCTTCTTCATCTACTTCTTCTTTTTCGTCCTCCTCCTCTTCTTCTTCTTCTTCCTCTTAACCTTCTTCTCCATCTTCTTCTTCTTCTTCGTCTTCAACTTCTTCTTCTTCTTTTTCTTCTTCTTCTTCTTCTTCTTCTTCTTCATCTTCTTCCTCATCATCTTATTCTTCCTCTTCTTCTTCTTCTTCTTCCCGTCCTCCTTCTTCATTCTTTTTTTTCTACTTTTTCTTCTTCTTTAGCTTCTTCTTGTTTCTCTTCCTCATCTTTCACATCTCATCTTCTTTTTCTTCGTCTTTTTCTCATCTTCTTCTTCTTCTTCTTCATCTTCATCATCTTCTTCTTTTTCATCTTCTTTGTCTTCTTCTGCATCGTCTTCTTCTTCTTCGTCTTCATTCTCTTCTTCTTCGTCTTCATTCTCTTCTTCTTCTTCTTCTTCTTCTTCTCCTCCTCCTCCTCCTTGATCCTCTTCTTCCATTTCTTCTTCTTTTCCTTCTTCTCTTTCTTCTTCTTACTCTTCTTATTCTTCTTCTTCTACTTTGCTTTCTTCTTGTTCTTCTTCTTCTTATTCTTCTTCTTCTTCTTCTTCTTCTTCTTCTTCTTATTCTTCTTCTTCTTCTTCTTCTACATCATCATCATCATCATCTTCTTCTTCTTCTTCTTCTTCTTCTTCGTCTTCTTCTTCTTGTTCTTGTTCTTGTTCTTCTACTTCGTATCTTGCTTCTTCTTCTTCTTTTTCTTCTTATTCATTTTATTCTTCTTCTCCCTCTTCACCATCAACTTCTTCTTCTTCCTC
>JAIUJO010002019.1:152500-160000 GCA_023846275.1 Vanilla planifolia
TTATTCTTTTTTCTACTTCTCTTTTTTCTTCTTCATCTTATTCTTTTTCTACTTCTCTTTCTTCTTCTTCTTCTTCTTCTTCTCTTCTACCTCTTCTTCTTCTTCTTCATATTTATCTTCTTCTACTTATTCTTCTTCTCCTTATTCTTCCTCTTCTTCTTCTTCTTATTCTTCTTCTTCATCTTCTTCTTCTTCTACTTCTTTTTCTTCTTCTCCTTCCTCTCCTTTTTCTTTTTCTTCTTCTTCTTCTCCTTCTTCTCCATTTTCTTCTTCTTCTTCTTCTTCTTCTTCTTCTTCATTTTCCTCCTCATCATCATCATCTTCTATTTCTTAAACAATTTCTTCTTCTCTTCCTTCCTTTTGTTCCTCTTCTTCTTGTCCATCTTCTACTTCTTCTTCTACCCCTTCTCCTCCTCTTTTTTTCTCCTTCTTTGCCTTCTTCATCTTCTTCTTCTTCTACTTCTTCTTTTTCTTCTTGTTTGTCTTATTCTACTTCTTCTTTTTCTTCTTCTTCTTCTTCTTCTTTATCACCATCATCATCAACATCTTCTTTTTCTTCTTCTTCTTCTTCTTCCTCTTCTTCTTCTCACTAATTCTTCTTCTGCTTGTTCTTCTTCTTCTTCGTCCTCTTCATCTTCGTCGCCTTCTTCTTCTTCTTCTTCTTTCCCTTCATCTTCTTCTTCTTTTTCTCATTCATCAACAGCTTATTCTTCTTCTTCTACTGCTTCTTCTCCTTCTTCTTCTTCTTCTTCTTCTTCTTCTCCTTCTCCTTCTTCATCTTACCCTCCTCCTTCTTCTTCTTCTTCTTTTTCCCTTATTTCTTCTCCTCCTCCTTCTCTTTCCTCTTCTCCTTTTCTTCTTCCTCTTCTTCTTCTTCTTCCACCTTCTTCTTCTTCTTCTCATTCATCATCAGCTTATTCTTCATCTTCTACTACTTCTTCTTCTCCTAATTCTTCTTCTTCTTCTTCTTCTTCCTCTTTCTCTTCTCCTCCTCCTTCTTCTCCTTCCTCTTCCCCTTCTCCTTCTTCTTCTTCTTCTTCTTCTTCTTCTTCACCTTCTTCGTCTCCTCCTTCTTCTTCTACATCTTTTGCCTTTTCTCCTTAATCTTCTTCCTCTTCTTCTGCTTCTATTTGTTCTTCTTCTTCTTCCTCATCATCTTCTTCCTCCTCGATCACTTCATCTTCTTTGTTTCTTCTTCGAAGTCTTCTTCTTTAACTTCTTCTACTTTTTTTCTTCTTCATTTTCTTCTTCTTCTTCTTGTTCCCCTCCTTCTCCTTCTTCTTCTTCTTCTTTTTCTTCTCCTTCATCTATTTCTACTTCAGCTTCATCATCATCTTCTTCTTCTTCTTCATCTTTTTTTACTTATTCTTCTTCTTCTTTTGGTTCTTCTTCATCTTCTCTTCTTCATTTTCTTCTTCTTCTTCCTCTTCTTCTTCTTCTCCTTCGTTTCTTTGTCTTTGCCTTCTTCTTCTTCATCATCATCATCTTTCGCTTCTTGTTCTTGTTCTTGTTCTTCTTATTCACCTTCTTCTTTCTCTTCTTCTTGTTTTAGATCTTCTTCTTCTTCTTCTTCCTCTTTTACTTCTTCTTCTTTGTCTTATATTCTTCTTCTTCTTTTATTTCCTCTTCTTCATCATTATCATCATCTTCTTCTTCTTCTTCATCTTCACCTTTTTTTCTTCTTCTTCTTCTTCTTTATCTTCTTCCTTTTCCTTTTCGTGACCTTATTCTTCTTCTCTTCCTCTTCTTTTTTGTCATCATCTTCTTCTTCTTCTACTACTTCTTTTTCTTCTTCGACTTGTTGTTCTTCTTCTTTCACTTCTTCTTCTTCTCCTTCTTCTTCTTCTTCTTCTCTTTTTTCCTTTTCTTCTTCTTCTTCTTCTTCTTCTTCTTCCTCTTCTCCTTCTTCTCTGTCTTCGACTTCTTATTCTTCTTGTTTTTTCTTCTTCTTCTTCTTCATCTGCTTCATTTTCTTCTTGCCTTCTTCTTTTTCTTCTTCATCTTCATCTTCTTCTTTCTTCTCCTTCTTCTCCTTCATCTCCTTCTTCGTCTTCTTCTTCTTCTTTTTCTTCTTCTTGTTTATCTTCTTCTTCTTCTTCTCTTTTCCTTCTATGTATTCTTCTTCTTCATCCTCATCAATTTCTTCTTCTTCATCATCTTCTCTTCATCATCATCATCTTATTATTATACCTCTTAGTCTTCTTCTTCTTCTTCTTCGCCATCATATTCTTCTTCTTCTTTTACTACTTCTTCTCCTCCTCCTTTTAATTCTTCTTCTTCTACCTCTTTCTTCTTGTTCTTCTTTTCTTCTTCTTCTTCTTCTTCTACATTTTCTACTTCATCTTCTTTGTCTTCTTCTTCCTCTTCTCCTTCTTCTTCTTCTCTTCTTCTTCTTCCTCTTCTTCTTTGCCTCCTCATTCTTCTTCTTCTTCTTCTTCTTCTACTTCTTCTTCATCCTATTCCTCATCGTCCTTCTTCTTCTTCTTCCTCTTCTCTACATTCTTCTTCTTGTTGTTCCTTTTGTTTCTTGTTCTTATTCTTCTTCTTCTTCTTCTTACTTTTCCTCTTGTTCTAATTCTTTTTCTTCATCTTCCTCTTCCCTTCTTCTCCATCTTCTTCTGCTTCTACTTCTTCTCCTTCTTCTTCTTCTTCTTCCACTTCTTCTACCTACCCTTCATCTTCTTCCTCTTCTTTTTCTTCGTCTCCTTCTTCTTCTTCGTCTTCTTCTTTCTCTTCTTCTTCTTATTCTTCTTCTTATTCTTCTTCTTTTCTTCTTCTTCTTCGTCTTTTTCTTCGTCTTCCTCTTCTTCTTCTTCATCATCATCATCATCATCATCATCATCATCTTCTTCTTCTTCTTCTACTTCTTCTTTTTCTTCTTGTTCTTCTTCTTCTTCTTCTTCCACTTCTTCTTTACTTCCTTCTTCTTGTTCTTATTGTTCTACTACTACGTCTCCTCCTCCTACTCCTTCATCATCATCATCTTTTCTTCTCCTCCTCCTCCTCCTCCTCCCCCTTTTACTTCTTCTTCATCAACTTCTTCCTTTTCTTCTTCTTGTTCTCTTCTTCTTCTTCTTCGTCTACTTCTTCTTCTTCTTCTTTTTCATCTTTTTCATCATCCTCTTCTTCTTCTTCTTCTTCCTTTTTATCTTAATCATCTTATTTTTGTTGTTGTTCTTCTTCTTCCTCTTCTTCTTCTTCTTCCTCCTCTTCCTCTTCTTCTTCTTCTACTACTACTTCTTCTTCTTCTTCTTCTTCTTCTTCTTCATCTTCTTCTTCTTAATTTTTGCATTCTTCTTCTTTTTTGTCTTCTTGTTCTTTTTTTCTTCTTCTTTTTCTTCTTCTTCTTCTTCTTCTTTTCGTCTTCTTCTTCTTAATCTTTGCATTCTTCTTCTTTTTTGCCTTCTTGTTCTTTTTTTTCTTCTCCTTCTTCTTCTTCTTCTTCTACTCCTTTTTCTTCTTCTTCTTCTTCTTCTTCTTCTTCTTCTTATTCTGCTTCTTCTTCTACTTCTTCGCTCTTCTTCTTCTTCTCCTTCTTCTTCTTCTTCTATTACTACTACTACTACTATTGCCTCTTCTTCATTATCATCTTCTTCTTCTACTTCTTCTGCTTCTTCTTCTTCCTCTTCAACATCTTTTTCATCATCTTTTTCTTCCTCTTCTTGTTCTTGTTCTTCTTCTTCTTCTTATTCATCTTGTTGTTGTTCTTCTTCTTCTTCCACTTCTTCTTCTTCTTCTTGTTTATCTTCCTCTTCTTCTTCTCTTCTTCTTCTTCATCTTCTTCTTCTTATTCTTTCATTCTTTTTCTTTTTTGTCTTCTTGTTCTTCTTTTTTTTCTTCTTCTGCTTCTTCTTCTTCTTCTTCTTCTTCTTCTACTCCTTTTTCTTCTTCTTCTTCTTCTACTACTTCTTTAACTTATTATTATTCTTCTTCTTCTTCTTCCACTTCTTCTTCTTCTACTTCTACTTCTTTGTCTTCTTCTTCTTCTTCTTCTTCTACGACTGCTTCTTCTTCATCATCATCATCTTCTTCTTCTGCTTCCACTTCTTGTTCTTCCTCTTCCTAATCTCCTTATTCGAGGCCTTTTACATCTTTTCTTCATGTTCGTCTTCTTCTTTTTATTGTTCTTTTCTTCAACTTCTTCAGCTTTTTCTAGTTCTTCTTATTATTCGTCTTCTTCTTCTTCTTCTTCTTTGTGTTCTTCTTCTTCTTCTTCTACTTCTCTTTCTTCTCTCCTTCTTCTTCTTTGTCTTCTTCTTCTTCTCCTTGCATTCTTCTTCTTCGTCATCATCATCTTCTTTTGATTCCATTTCTTTGTCTACATTTTCTTCATCTCTTTCTCTACATCATCTTCTTCTTTCCTTCCTTTTTTTTCTTCTTCTTCTTGGTGTTCTTCTTCTTGTTCTTCTTCTTATTCTTCCTCTTCTTCTTCTTCTTCATCCTCCTATTAATCTTCTTCTTCATCTTCGACTTTTACTACTTCCTTTTCTTCGTTTTTTTCTTTATCACCTACTTCTTCATCTTATTCTTTTTCTACTTCTCTTTTTTCTTCTTCATCTTATTCTTTTTCTACTTCTCTTTCTTCTTCTTCTTCTTCTTCTTCTCTTCTACCTCTTCTTCTTCTTCTTCATATTTATCTTCTTCTACTTATTCTTCTTCTCCTTATTCTTCCTCTTCTTCTTCTTCTTATTCTTCTTCTTCATCTTCTTCTTCTTCTACTTCTTTTTCTCTTCTCCTTCCTCTCCTTTTTCTTTTTCTTCTTCTTCTTCTCCTTCTTCTCCATTTTCTTCTTCTTCTTCTTCTTCTTCTTCTACTTCTTCTCTTTCTTCTTCTTCTTCTTCTCCTTCTTCATTTTCCTCCTCATCATCATCATCTTCTTTTTCTTAAACAATTTCTTCTTCTCTTCCTTCCTTTTCTTCCTCTTCTTCTTGTCCATCTTCTACTTCTTCTTCTTCCCCTTCTCCTCCTCTTTTTTTCTCCTTTCTTTGCCTTCTTCATCTTCTTCTTCTTCTACTTCTTCTTCTTTTTCTTCTTGTTTGTCTTATTCTACTTCTTCTTTTTCTTCTTCTTCTTCTTCTTCTTTATCACCATCATCATCAACATCTTCTTTTTCTTCTTCTTCTTCTTCTTCCTCTTCTTCTTCCACTAATTCTTCTTCTGCTTGTTCTTCTTCTTCTTCGTCCTCTTCATCTTCGTCGCCTTCTTCTTCTTCTTCTTCTTCTTTCCCTTCACCTTCTTCTTCTTTTTCTCATTCATCATCAGCTTATTCTTCTTCTTCTACTGCTTCTTCTCCTTCTTCTTCTTCTTCTTCTTCTTCTTCTCCTTCTCCTTCTTCATCTTACCCTCCTCTTTCTTCTTCTTCTTCTTCTTTTTCCCTTATTTCTTCTCCTCCTCCTTCTCTTTCCTCTTCTCCTTTTCTTCTTCCTCTTCTTCTTCTTCTTCCACCTTCTTCTTCTTCTCATTCATCATCAGCTTATTCTTCATCTTCTACTACTTCTTCTTCTCCTAATTCTTCTTCTTCTTCTTCTTCTTCCTCTTTTTCTTCTCCTCCTCCTTCTTCTCCTTCCTCTTCCCCTTCTCCTTCTTCCTTCTTCTTCTTCTTCTTCTTCTTCACCTTCTTCGTCTCCTCCTTCTTCTTCTACATCTTTTGCCTTTTCTCCTTAATCTTCTTCCTCTTCTTCTGCTTCTATTTGTTCTTCTTCTTCTTCCTCATCATCTTCTTCCTCCTCGATCACTTCATCTTCTTTGTTTCTTCTTCGAAGTCTTCTTCTTTAACTTCTTCTACTTCTTTTTCTTCTTCGTTTTCTTCTTCTTCTTCTTGTACTTCTTTCTCTTCTTCTTCTTCTTCTTGTTCCCCTCCTTCTCCTTCTTCTTCTTCTTCTTTTTCTTCTCCTTCATCTATTTCTACTTCAGCTTCATCATCATCTTCTTCTTCTCCTTCATCTATTTTTACTTATTCTTCTTCTTCTTTTGGTTCTTCTTCATCTTCTCTTCTTCATTTTCTTCTTCTTCTTCCTCTTCTTCTTCTTCTCCTTCGTTTCTATGTCTTTGCCTTCTTTTTCTTCATCATCATCATCTTTCGCTTCTTGTTCTTGTTCTTCTTCTTCTTATTCACCTTCTTCTTTCTCTTCTTCTTGTTTTAGATCTTCTTCTTCTTCTTCTTCCTCTTCTACTTCTTCTTTTACTTCTTCTTCTGTCATATATTCTTCTTCTTCTTCTTTTATTTCCTCTTCTTCATCATCATCATCATCTTCTTCTTCTTCTTCATCTTCACCTTTTTTTTCTTCTTCTTCTTCTTCTTTATCTTCTTCCTTTTCCTTTTCGTGACCTTATTCTTCTTCTCTTCCTCTTCTTTTTTGTCATCATCTTCTTCTTCTTCTACTACTTCTTTTTCTTCTTCGTCTTATTGTTCTTCTTCTTTCACTTCTTCTTCTTCTCCTTCTTCTTCTTCTTCTTCTCTTTTTTCCTCTTCTTCTTCTTCTTCTTCTTCTTCTTCTTCTTCCTCTTCTCCTTCTTCTCTGTCTTCAACTTCTTCTTCTTCTTGTTTTTTCTTCTTCTTCTTCTTCATCTGCTTCATTTTCTTATTAGCCTTCTTCTTTTTCTTCTTCATCTTCATCTTCTTCTTCTTCTTCTCCTTCTTCTCCTTCATCTCCTTCTTCGTCTTCTTCTTCGTCTTCTTCTTCTTCTTGTTTATCTTCTTCTTCTTCTTCTTTTCCTTCTATGTATTCTTCTTCTTCCTCCTCATCTATTTCTTCTTCTTCATCATCTTCTTCTTCATCATCATCATCTTATTATTATACCTCTTAATCTTCTTCTTCTTCTTCTTTCTCTCCTTCTCCTTCTTGTTCTCCTTCTTCTTAATCATCATCATCATCTTCTTCTTCTTCCTTTTCTTGTACTTCTTCTTCTTCTTGTAATTCTTCTTCTTTTTCCTCTTATTCTTCTTCTCCTCCTTCTTCTCCTTCCTCTTCTCCTTCTTCTTCTTCTTCGTCTTCTTCTTGACCTTCTTCCTCTCCTTCTTCTTCTTCTTCTTCTGCTTCTTTTTCTTCTACTTAATCTTCTTCCTCCTATTCTTCTTTTTCTTCTTCTTCTTCCTCTTCATCTTCTTCGTCGTCTCTTCTTCGAAGTCTTCCTCTTCATCTTCTTCTTCTAGTTCTTTTTCTTCTCCTTTTTCTTCTTCTTCTTCTTCTTCTTCTTCTTCTTATTCTTCTGCTTTTACTTCTTCCTTTACTTTTACTTCTTCTTCTTCAACATCTTCTACTTCATCTTCTTCTTTTTCTTCTTCATGTTCTTCATCTTTATCTTCTTCTGCTTCTTTTTCTTCTATTTTTGTTCTTCTTCTTCTTCTTCTCTTCGTCTTCTTCTTCTTCTTCTTCTTCTTCCACTTCTTCTTCCTCGTGTTTGTCTTCTTTTTCTTTGTCTTCGTCTTGTTCTTCTTCATCATCAATATCTTCTTCGTCTTCTTCTTCTTCTTCTTCTTTATGTTCTTCTTGTTCTTTA
>JAIUJO010002019.1:177500-205000 GCA_023846275.1 Vanilla planifolia
CTTCTTCTTCTTCTCCTTCTTCTTCTCTTTCATCTTCATCATCTTATTCTTCTTCGTGTTTTTCTTCGTCTTCTTCTTCTTCTTCTTCTTCCCCTTCTTCTTCATTTTCTTCTTTTTCTTATTATATTTCTTCTTCTTCTTCTTCTTTCTTCACTTCTTCCTCTTCATCTTCTTCTTCTATTCTTATTCTTCTTCTTCTTATTCAACTTCTTCTTATTCTTCTTCCCTTTCTTCTACAACTTCTTCTTTTTCTTCATCACCATCATCATCAACATCTTCTTCTTCTTCTTCTTCCTGTTCTTCTTCTTCCTCATCTTTTTCTTCGCCTTCTTGTTCTTTTTCTTCTTCCTCTTCATCTTCGTTGCCTTCTTCTTATTCTTCTTCTTCTCATTTATCTTCAGCTTCGTCTTCCTCTTCTACTGCTTCTTCCTCTTCTTCTTCTTCTTCCTCTTCTTCTTCTTTGTCTTCTTCTTCTTCTTCTTCTTCTCCTTCTACTAAAACTTGTTCTTGTTCTTCTTCTTCTTCTTCTCCTTCTTCTCCTTCTTCTCCTTCTTCTCCTTTTTCTTCTTCTTATTCTTCTTCTTCTTCTTCATCTCCTTCATCTACTTCTTCTACTTCTTCTTTTTCTTCTTTTCTTTGTCTTCTTCTTCTCCTTCTTCTTTTCCATCATTGTCTTCTTCTTCTTTTTCCTCTTCTATTTCGTCTTCTTCTTCTTTTTCTTCATCTTCTTCTTCATCACCTTCTTCTTCTTCAACATCATCTTCATATTTTACTTCTTAGACTTCTTCGTCTTCTTCTTCTTATTCTTGTTGTTCTTCTTCTTCTTGCTCTCCTTCTCCTTCTCCTTCTTCTTCTTCTTCTTCTTCTTCTTCTTCTTCTTCTTAATCTTCTTCTTCTTCTACTTCTTCTTCTTATTCTTCTTCTTCTTCTTATTCTTCTTCTTTGTCTTCTTTTTCCTCCTCTTCTTCTTCTTCACCTTCTTCTCTTTCCTCTTCTGCTTCTTCTTCTTCTTCTTCTTCTGCTCCTTCATCTCTTTTTTGTTCTTCTTCATCTTCTATTTCTTCTTGTTAGTCTTCTTCCTCTTCTTCTTTGTCTTCTTCCTCCTCTTTTGCTTCTTTTTCTTCTTCTTCTTCTTCTTCTTCCTCTTCATCTTTTTCCACCTCTTTGTGTTCTTCTTCTTATTCGTCTCTTCTTCGAAGATTTCTCCTTCATGTTCCTCTTCTACTTCTTTTTCTTCTTCTTATTCTTCTTCTTTTTCTTCTTTTTCTTCCTGTCCTTCTCCTTCTTCTTCTTCTTATTCTTCTTCTTCAACTTCTTCTACTTCATCTTCTTCTTCTTCTACTCCTTCATGTTCTTCTTCATCTCCTTCTTCTTCTTCTTCTTCTTCTTCTTCTTCTTTAGGTTCTTCTTCTTCTTCTTTTTTTCATCTTCTTCTTCTTCTTCCTCTTGTTCCACTTCTTCTTCCTCTTATTCATCTTCTTCTTCTTTGTCTTTGGCTTCTTCTTCTTCATCATCAACATCTTCTATTTCTTCTTCTTCTTCTTGATCGTCATCTTCTTTATGTTCTCGTTGTTCTTGATTTTCTTCTTCTTCTTCATCATCATCATCATCTTCTACTGCTACTTCTTCTTCGTCTTCTTCATCTTCTTCTTCGCCTGCTATTTTTTCTTCTTCATCTTCCTCATCTTCTTCTTAACTTTCGTCTTCTTCTTCTTCTACTTCCTCTTCTCCTTCTTCTTCTTCTCCTTCTTCTTCTTCTTCTTCATTTTCTACTTCTACTACATCTTCTTCTTCTGCTTCTTTATTTTCTTCATCTTTTTCTTCTACTTCCTCTTCTTCTTCTTCTTCTTCTTCTACCTCTTCTTCTTCTTCTTCCTCTTCTCCTTCTTCTATGTCTTCTTCTTGTTCTTCTTCTTTTTGTTGTTTTTGTTCTGCTTCTTCTTCTTCATCTCCTTCATCTTCTTCTTGGTCTTCCTCTTCTTCTTGTTCTTCTTCTTCTTCATCACTTCTTTGTCTTCTTCTTCTTTGGCCACTTCTTCATCTTCTTGTTTTTCATCTCTTCTTCTTCTTCATCATCATCTTCATGTTCTTCTTTTTCTTGTTCACCTTCTTCTTCATCTTTGTATTCTTCTTCATCATCTTCTTCTTCTTCGTATTTTTCTTCTTCGTCTTCTTCTTCTTCTTCTTCTTCTTTCTTCATCTTCTTCTTAGATTTCATTGTCTTCTTCTTGCCCTTCTTCTTCTTCTACTTCATCATCATCTTCATCTTCTTCTTTTTCTTCTTCTTTTTCTTCTTCACCTTCTTCTTCATCTTCGTGTTCTTCTTCATCATCATCTTCTTCTTCGTATTTTTTCTTCTTCGTCTTCTTCTTCTTTTTCTACTTCTACTACTACTTCTTCTTTTTCTTATTCTTCTTCTTCCCCTTCTTTTTTTTCTTTTTCTTACTCTTCTTCTCCTTCTACTTAATTTTCTACTTCTTCTAGTTCTTCGTTTCCTTCTTTTTCTTCTTCTTCTTCTCCTCCTCCTCCTCCTTCTCTTTTTTGTCCTTCTTCATCTTCTTCTTCTTCTTCTTCTTCTTCCTCTTCTTCTTTTTCTTTCTCTTCTTCTTCTTCTTTTTCTTATTTTTCTTCTTCCTCTTTTTTTGCGTCACCATGGTCATCAAAATCTTCTTCTTCTTCTTCTCCTTCTTCCATTTCTTCTTCGTCTTCTTCCTCTTCTGTCCTCTTCATCATCGTCGCCTTCTTCTTCTTCTTCTTTTTCCCCTTCTTCTTCTCTTCCTCCTTCTTCTTCGTCTTCTTCTTCTTGTTGTTGTTCTTCTTCTTCTCCATTATCATCTTCTTCTACTTCTACTTCTTCTTCTCCTTCTTCTTCTTCTTCTTCCACTTCTTCTTCTTATCTTCTTCTTCTTCATCTTCTTCTTCTTTCTCTTCTTCTCCTTCTTCTTCTTCTTCTTCTTTTACTTCCTCTTCTCCATCTTCTTCTTCTTCTTCTTCATCTTTTTTCTTCTTCTTTTTCTTCTTCTTCTTAATCTTCTCCTTCTTTTTCGTAATCTTATTTTTCTTCGTCTTCCTTTTTTACCTCTTTTTTCGTCTTCATCTTCTTTGTCATGGTCGCCTTCCTCTTCTTTTTCTTCTTCTTCTTTTCATTCTTCTTCTTCTTATTCTTCTCCTGCTTCTTCTTCTTCTTCTTCTTCTTCGTCTTGTTCTTCTTCTTCTTTTCACTTCTTCATCATCATCTTCTTCTTCTTCTTCTTCTTATTCTTCTTATTCTCCTTATTATTATTATTCTTCTTCTTCTTCTTCTTCTCTTTTTTCTTCCTCTTCTTCTTCTTGTTCTTCATCTTCTTCCTCTTCTTCTTATCTGTCTTCTTGTTCTTCTTCTTCTTCTTGATATTGGTCTTGTTCTTCTTCTTCTTCTTCTTCCACTTCTTTGTCATCTTCTTCTTCTTCTTCTTCATCTCCATCTTCTTCTTCCTCCTCCTCTTCTTTTTCCACTTCTTCATCTTCTTCTTTTTCTTCTTTTTTCCCCTTCTTCTTCTTCTCTACCTCCTTCTTCTTCTTCATCTTCTTCTTGTTGTTGTTGTTCTTCTTCTTCTTCTCCATTATCTTCTTCTTCTTCTTCATCACCATCTCCTTCTTCCTCCTCTTCTTTTTCCAGTTCTTCTTCTTCTTCTTTTTCTTCTTCTTTTTCCCCTTCTTCTTCTTCTTCTTCTCTTCCTCCTTCTTCGTCTTCTTCTTGTTGTTGTTCTTCTTCTTCTTCTCCATTATCCTCTTCTTCTACATCTACTTCTTCTTCTTCTCCTTCTTCTTCTTCTTCTTCCACTTCTTCATCTTATCTTCTTCTTCTTCATCTTTTTCTTCTTTCTCTTCTTCTTCTTCTTCTTCTTTTACTTCCTCTTCTTATCATCATCATCTTCTTCTTCTTCTTCCCTTTTTTCCCTTCTTCTTCTTCTTGTTCTTCATCTTCTTCCTCTTCTCCTTCTTCTCTGTCTTCTTCTTCTTCTTCTTCTTCTTCCTCTTGGTCTTGTTCTTCTTCTTCTTCTTCTTCCACTTCTTTGTCATCATCTTCTTCTTCTTCTTCTTCATCTCCATCTTCTTCTTCTTTCTCGTCCTCTTCTTTTTCCACTTCTTCATCATTTTTTTGTCTCTTCTTCTTATTCTTCTTCATCATCATCATCATCATCTTCTTCTTCTTCTTCTTTTTCTTCTTCATCTTCTTATTCTTCTTCATCATCTTCTTCTTGTTCAAGTTTTTCTTCTTTGTCTTCTTCTTCTTCCTCTTGTTCTTCTTTCTTCTTCTTCTTCTTGTTCTTCTTCTTCATCTTCTTCTACTTCTTTATTATTATTACCATTATTATTATTATTCCTTTACTCCCTCTTCTTCTTTTCTTCTTCTTCCTCTTCTTCTTCATCTTCTTTATGTCCTTCTACTTCTTCTTCTTCTTCTTCATCTCCTCCTCCTCCTCCTCCTCCTTTATGTTCTTCTTCTTCTTCATCTTCTTCTTCTTCTACTTCTTTAACATCATCATCAACTTCTACACTTTTTCTTCTTCTTCTTCCTCTTCTTCTTATCCTCCTTCTCCATCGCCTTCTTTTTCTTCTTCTTGTTCTTCTTCTCCTCCTCCTCCTCCTTCATCATCATCATCATCTTCTTCTTCTTCTTCTTCTTCTTCTTCTTCTTCTTCCTCTTCTTCTACTTCTTCTTCTTCTTCTTCTTCTTCTTCTTCGTCTTCTTCTTCTTCTTCTTCTTTGCCTATTATTTCTTCTTCTTAAACTTATTCTTCTTCTTCTTTTTCTTCTTCTTCTTCTTCTTCTACTTCTTCTCCTTCTTCTTCTCCTTCTTCTTCTTCTACTTCTTCTTCTTCTTCTTCTTTTAACTCTTCTTATTCTTCTTCTTCTTCCTCTTAACCTTCTTCTCTATCTTCATCTTCTTCTTCTTCAACTTCTTCATATTCTCCTTCTCCATCTTTATCATCTTCTTCCTCATCATCTTATTCTTCCTCTTCCTCTTCTTCTTCTTCTTCTTCTTCTTGTCCTCCTTCTTCTTCATCATCTTTTTTCTACTTCTTCTTAAGCTTCTTCTTCTTCTTTCTCTTCTTCTTCTTTCTCTTCTTCTTCTTCTTCCACATCTTCATCTTCTTTTCTTCGTCTTTTCTTCATCTTCTTCAACTTCTTCATCATCATCATCATCATCTTCTTCTTCTTCTTCTTCTTTGTTTTCTTCTACAATGCCTTCTTCTTCTTCATCTTCTTCCTCTTGATCTTCTTCTTAATCATCATCATCATCTTCTTCTTCTTCTCCTCCTCTTCCTTCTTCCACTTCTTCTTCTTCTTCTTGTACTTCTTCGTCTTCTTATTCTTCTTCTTCATCTTCTTCTTCTTCTACTTCTTGATCTTCGTCTTCTTCTTCTTCTTCCACTTCTTATTCTTCTTCTTCCTCATCTCCTTATTCTTTTCCTTAGACTTCTTCATCTTCATGCTTTTCTTCTTCTTCTTCTTCTTCTTCTTGTTTTTTTCGTCTTTTTCTTCTTCTTCTATTTCTTCTTCTGCTTCTTGTCTCATTCAGCTTCTTCTTCTTCTTCTCCCTATCGTCTTCTTCTTCTTCTTCTTCTCCTCCTCCCCTTCTTCTTCTTCTTCTTCTTCTTCTTCTTCTTCTTGTTCTTCTTCTTCTTGTTCCACTTCTTTGCCTACTTTTTCTTCATCTCTTTCTCTCCTTCATCTTCTTATTTTTTTTCTTCTTCTTCTTATTCTTCTACTTCTTCTTTTTCTTCTTTTTGTTATTCCACCTCTTCCTCTTCTCCCTCCTATTGATCTTCTTCTTCGTCTTGGTCTTCTACTTCTTCTTTTTCTTCTTCTTTTTCTTCATCTTCTTCTTCTTCATCTTCTTTTTTTCTGCTTCACTTTCTTCTTCTTCTTCTCTCCTTCCTCTTCTTCTTCTTATTTACCTTCTTCTTCTTCTTCATCTTGTTCTTCTTCTTATTCTTCTTCTTCTTCGACTTCTTCTTTTTCTTATTCTTCTTCTCCTTCTTCTCCTTCTTCTTCTTCATCTTCTTCTTCTCTTTCTTCTTCTTGTTGTTGTTCTTCATCTTTTTCTTCATCATCATCATCATCATCATCATTATCATCTTCTTCTTCTTCTTCAAAAATATCTTCTTCTTCTCCTTCTTCCTTCACTTCTTCTTCTTCTCCTTCTTCTACCTATTCTTCTTCTTCTCCTTCTCCTTCTTCTCCTTCTTCGAAGTCTTCTCCTACTTCTTCTTTTCCTTCTTTTTCTTCATCTTCTTCTTCTTTGTCGTCGTCTTCTTCTTCTTCTTTCTCTTTTTCTAATTTGTCTTCTTCTTCTGCTTGACTTTCTTCTTCTTCTTCTTCTTCTTCTTCTTCTTCTTCTTCTGCTTCATCCTCTTCTTCTTCTTCACCTTCTTTTTGTTTTCTTCCACTTCTTTTTCTTCTTTTACTACTTTTTCTCTTCTCTTTCTTCTTTTTTTCTACTTCTTCTTCCTCCACCACTTCTTCTTCTTCTTCAACTTCTGCTTCTTCTTCCTCCTCTTCTTCTTCGCCTTTTAATTCTTCCTCTTCTACTACTTCCTCTTCTTCATCTCCTTCTTGAACGTCTCATTATCTTCAACTTTGTTACACCCTTGTGTTTGATGAGTCAAGCATAAATGTGTATATTTTATTTGGGCTTGATTTTAAGTAAAATTGTTAATAATTAATTAAATCAAGCCATGTATTTTAGATGTCTAAAATAATGGTCTCTAAGGGCCTTGAGGTCATGGCATACTTCAAGGAAATTTGAGACATGGACAAGATTTTTTATAATTGAATTTCTTTTTATTTCTCTTGAATTTGATATGTCCAAACTTTGAGATTATGAGGCACACTAGTAGTATTAACATTTAAAAATATTATAAAATTAATTAATACTGAATTTTGATTTTTGGGCTAAGCATATTTGACAAAATGTATAGACATTGGTATTTGATTTTTTAATATTATTTTGGAATTGTTTTTCACGAATTTCTTTTCATATCTATTTAAAAAACTTATAATTCTATAATAATATAAAATTATTTTTATACACTTATATTCAAATTTTTGGCACAAAAATTCGTCAAAAATACCCTAAAACAGCCGAAGTCTCGGGAAAATGCACTGTAGCAATGGGCGGGTCGACCCGACGCGAAAACAGCCCGTCCAGGTCTTTTAGAAATTAAAAATTTAATCTAAAAATAAAAATTTGGTTGACCCGAAAAGGCCGAACCAAGCCCGCCGAGAGGAGCTCGACTAGCGATGGTCAACGGTCAAATCCACAGTGCCTGGCTAAGCCAAGCCCGCCCAAAGCCCGCTGAGAGGAGCTCGATTAGGTCAAACTGCAGCGACGGTCAACGGTCAATGAACAGTGCATGGCTAAGTCAACCCTAACCAGGTGGTGAAGTCCCGGTCAAGGAAGGGGGGAACCAGCCCCGTAGAGGCTCGAAAGCTACGGGGCGCAAATTCTTTATAAAGCAATGCCCCAATTTCTTTTCTACAGTGTGGGACTAAAAATCCCACCTTATAACTTCGACAGGATCCAAAGGCGCAGATCAAGCCCGGCCAGATCCAACGGGCGAGAATTGTTTCGAACGGCTATTTCGCAAGGTTAATCGGCGCCGTTCGTTCAGCGCACAGATCCAACGCTCCAGATCAAAATCGAACGGTTGTTTAATCGGCGTCGTTCATTCAACGCCCGGATCCTACGCACGGGATTAAATCGCGTAAACGGTAATCGCGAGATTTAATCCGTGCCGTTCGATTACGCACTCGGATCCAACGCTCTGGATTAAGCCTGAACGGTAAAATGCTTAAATCAAACTGTGCCGTTCGTTTTTGGGCCCGGATCGGACGGTGGCTGCTTTCCGTCCGTTGCCCAAATGGCTAATTAATTTTTGGAGCCGTTGGGGGTGTTTTTAGAGCTCAAATTTGAGCTCTATAAATAGGAAAAATTGATGCATTTTTCAGTTTAACATTTGCTAAATTTTCCAAAGATTTCAGATCTCAAAATTCTAGCAATCAAGCAAAAACGGTGCATCCAAGCTCAAAAAACAAAGCGACAAGAAGGCTATTGGAATTAGAGGTTTTTCAATTCTCAATTTCTATCCCTCTAATTTGTCGATTGTGTGTGCCTCCTCTTTTGTCCTTTTTCTCTTAAGTTATTTGCCAATTTTTCGTATTTTTCGTTTTGGGACAAGGGCATCCAAGCAGTTGTGCAAAAGCCTCGGGTTTGAGTTGGGCCCGGTAAAAACTCAAGTAGGTTTGGGATTAGCCGTAGTAAAAAATCCCAAGTAGGTTTGAGGTGAACCGTAGGAAAAACCTCACTTGTAATCGGTGCATTTAGTGGATTTTTCCCCAACACCGGTTGGGGGTGGACGTAGACTCGGTTTTGAGTCGAACCACTTAAAAATTTGTGTGTTCAACTCTCTTTACTCTTGCTTAAAGGTTTTTAAGTTTAATTTCGAAATTCATAAAATTTTTTAAATACACAATTCACCCCCCCCCCCCTCTTGTGGGATTTCCTTAGCACGAAACACTTCAATTGGTATCAGAGCAAGGAAAACCAAATTACGTGAGTAACATCGCGTGGGAGATCCTCTTGTGCTAAGTGAAGGTTTTCTCACAATTTTTTTTTGTTTGTTATTTTGTATGGCTTGCTCTTTGGTCGAAATGAGTGCAACCTTATGTGAAGGTTTTTCTTCAAATCGGCCTCCATTATTTAAAGGAGAATTTTATTTATATTGGAAAAATCATTTTAGAATTTTCATTCAGTCTATTGATTTGGAATTGTGGGAAGTCATGACGAAGCCTTGTGAACTTCCTAGAGATTCTTCTACTGATGAAGTCATGCCCTTTAGCGAGCTTAACGTTGAGCACAAAAGATTAGCTAAATTAAATGCTAGGGCGTTGAACTATCTTCATTGTGGAATTTCTCCTGGTGAGTTTACACAAATCATGAATTTACATACGGCTTTTGAGGTATGGAAAAAACTCGAAGTAACTTATGAGGGTACCTCAGAAGTGAAAGAGACTAAGATCAATATCCTCACGCATGACTACGAACTTTTTAGAATGAATCCAAATGAATGTATTAAGAGCATGTTTTTGAGAGTTAATGATATTACAAATGGATTGGTAAATCTTGGGAGGACATTCTCAAATAGTGACATTGTTAGGAAAATTTTGAGAATCCTTCCAAAGGAATTTGATCCACTTGCAACGGCTATTAAAGCCGCTAAAAGATCTTAGCAAACTTTCATTGGATGAACTCCTTGGGGAACTTCTTACCGCTGAAATAGAAATGTCAAGGAGACTTACAGAAGAGGCTTCTACAAGCAAGTTAAAGCATGAAAGGAAGAAGGAAGAACCTATGGTCCTTAAAGCCACCAAATATGATTCAGACTCTGCTTCTACCTCTTCCACGGATTTAGAAGATGAGGTAAGTTTTCATGTTAAAGGTTTAGCAGAAAATTTGGCAAAAAGTTTTCTTAACAAGAAACGGAAGAAGAAAAGCAACAAGGAGAGGAAGAGGCCACCAACATGCTTTGAGTGTGGTCAAACTGGTCATATTAAACCAGAATGTCCAAAACTCAAGGACAAGCATTTGAAGGAGGAAAAGAAGAAGAAGAAGAAGAGCTTGAAGAAAAAGAAAGCTTTCCAAGCTACATGGAGTGCTTCCGAAGATTCGGAGGTTTCAAGCTCAAGTGGAGGAGAAGAAGGAATGATTTGCTTTATGGCAAATGAGGCTTCCTCAACATCCTCAAGTGAAGAAGAAGAAGAAAATGAGGTAAGCTCTTGGACAAGAGATACTCTTGAAAATAATTACATTGAAATTATGAATACATTAACTTCCTTAATGAGTGCATATAAAAAATTAAAAAAAAGGTATAAAGAAAATGTTGAATTGCTTGATTTTGACATGAAAGAAGATGAAAAGAAAAGATTTGAAAATCAACATATATGTGATGAAAAGACATCTCTTATTATTGAAAATACTTCTTTGAAGCATGATATTTCAGTCTTAAAAGAAAAAAATACAATCTTTTGAGCATGCTAAAGAAAATAAAAATACACATGCTTCAAATGCTTATTATCATTCACATGCTTTCAATTTCAAAAAACCTAAAAATTTTAGGCATGCCTAGACCATCAAACATTGTTTGTTTTTATTGTTGTTAAACCTGGACATACTATAAAAGATTGTTTCTTTAGAAGAAATATGTATACACAAACACAAAATATTAGATGGATTGTTAAAAAGGAGAACATGCAAGTACCATTTAGGGTTCAACCCAAGTTTTCTTGGGTTCCTAAGAGCTTGACTTAGAAGACTGGAAGAGAAGGTCTCCAAAATATTTGGAGACATTCTAGGATAAGTCTAGAACATTTAGAAAATTTAAATTGATGATTTAATTTAGTGATATGTTTCTAATTTAGATTTGACACACTATATAATCAAAATCTACATATTCATGTATTAGAAAAGAATATCGAGTCTTCAACCTAGAATCATAGGATAAAGAAAATAATACATGTTATGTTTGATGAGTCTATCCAACTAGTTAGTAAGAAGCATTTAAAAGATGAAATAAAAATTAGCAAAAAACTTAGATTTGAATAAGAATGAAGAAAATATTTTTTTTAAAAAAAAAGGGGCAATTTACTTAAAGAATAGAAATTTGCAATCTCATGCCCAAAGGATTTGATCATTAGGAGATGGTTTACTAATTGTACATATTTATATTTTATTAGTACAAAAGAACAAGCAAGTGTAAGATTTGGAGATCTTATAACTTAAGAATTTTAGACTTTTAGATATTGCTTAGGATTCACTCCCTTTTGATGGGTGTCAAAGGGGGGAGAATGGCTAGAAGTGAGGGGGAGCATCAAGATAGGGGGGAGCATATTTTTCTCCCTAGGAATTGTATTTTAAACACTCATCTTTATTTAAAACATTTATGTCTTGCCATCATCAAAAAGGGGGAGATTGTTACACCCTTGTGTTTGATGAGTCAAGCATAAATGTGTATATTTTATTTGGGCTTGATTTTAAGTAAAATTGTTAATAATTAATTAAATCAAGCCATGTATTTTAGATGTCTAAAATAATGGTCTCTAAGGGCCTTGAGGTCATGGCATACTTCAAGGAAATTTGAGACATGGACAAGATTTTTTATAATTGAATTTCTTTTTATTTCTCTTGAATTTGATATGTCCAAACTTTGAGATTATGAGGCACACTAGTAGTATTAACATTTAAAAATATTATAAAATTAATTAATACTGAATTTTGATTTTTGGGCTAAGCATATTTGACAAAATGTATAGACATTGGTATTTGATTTTTTAATATTATTTTGGAATTGTTTTTCAAGAATTTCTTTTCATATTTATTTAAAAAACTTATAATTCTATAATAATATAAAATTATTTTTATACACTTATATTCAAATTTTTGGCACAAAAATTCGTCAAAAATACCCTAAAACAGCCGAAGTCTCGGGAAAATGCACTGTAGCAATGGGCGGGTCGACCCGGCGCGAAAACAGCCCGTCCAGGTCTTTTAGAAATTAAAAATTTAATCTAAAAATAAAAATTTGGTTGACCCGAAAAGGCCGAACCAAGCCCGCCGAGAGGAGCTCGACTAGCGATGGTCAACGGTCAAATCCACAGTGCCTGGCTAAGCCAAGCTCGCCCAAAGCCTGCCGAGAGGAGCTTGGTTAGGTCAAACTGTAGCGACGGTCAACGGTCAATGAACAGTGCATGGCTAAGTCAACCCTAACCAGGTGAGTGAAGTCCCGGTCAAGGAAGGGGGGAGCCAGCCCCGCAGAGGCTCGAAAGCTATGGGGCGCAAATTCCTTATAAAGCAATGCGCCGATTTCTTTTCTGTAGTGTGCGACTAAAAATCCCACCTTATAACTTCGGCAGGATCCAAAGGCGCAGATCAAGCCCGCCCAGATCCAACGGGCGAGAATTGTTTTCGAACGGCTGTTTCGCAAGGTTAATCGGCGCCGTTCGTTCAGCGCGCAGATCCAACGCTCCAGATCAAAATCGAACGGCCATTTAATCGGAGCCGTTCATTCAACGCCAGGATCCTACGCACGGGATTAAATCTCGTAAACGGTAATCGCCAGATTTAATCCGTGCCGTTCGATTACGCACTCGGATCCAACGCTCTGGATTAAGCCTGAACGGTAAAATGCTTAAATCAAACTGTGCCGTTCGTTTTTGGGCCCGGATCGGACGGTGGCTGCTTTCCGTCCGTTGCCCAAATGGCTAATTAATTTTTGGAGCCGTTGGGGGTGTTTTTAGAGCTCAAATTTGAGCTCTATAAATAGGAAAAATTTATGCATTTTTCAGTTTAACCTTTGCTAAATTTTCCAAAGATTTCAGATCTCAAAATTCTAGCAATCAAGCAAAAACGGTGCATCCAAGCTCAAAAAACAAAGCGACAAGAAGGCTATTGGAATTAGAGGTTTTTCAATTATTTCTCAATTTCTATCCCTCTAATTTGTCGATTGTGTGTGCCTCCTCTTTTGTCCTTTTTCTCTTAAGTTATTTGCCAATTTTTCGTATTTTTCGTTTTGGGACAAGGGCATCCAAGCAGTTGTGCAAAAGCCCCGGGTTTGAGTTGGGCCCGGTAAAAACTCAAGTAGGTTTGGGATTAGCCGTAGTAAAAATCCCAAGTGGGTTTGAGGTGAACCGTAGGAAAAACCTCACTTGTAATCGGTGCATTTAGTGGATTTTTTCCCAACACCCGGTTGGGGGTGGACGTAGACTCGGTTTTGAGTCGAACCACTTAAAAATTTGTGTGTTCAACTCTCTTTACTCTTGCTTAAAGGTTTTTAAGTTTAATTTCGAAATTCATAAAATTTTTTAAATACACAATTCACCCCCCCCCCCCCTCTTGTGGGATTTCCTTAGCACGAAACACTTCAATTGGTATCAGAGCAAGGAAAACCAAATTACGTGAGTAACATCGCGTGGGAGATCCTCTTGTGCTAAGTGAAGGTTTTCTCACAATTTTTTTTGTTTGTTATTTTGTATGGCTTGCTCTTTGGTCGAAATGAGTGCAACCTTATGTGAAGGTTTTTCTTCAAATCGGCCTCCATTATTTAAAGGAGAATTTTATTTATATTGGAAAAATCATTTTAGAATTTTCATTCAGTCTATTGATTTGGAATTGTGGGAAGTCATGACGAAGCCTTGTGAACTTCCTAGAGATTCTTCTACTGATGAAGTCATGCCCTTTAGCGAGCTTAACGTTGAGCACAAAAGATTAGCTAAATTAAATGCTAGGGCGTTGAACTATCTTCATTGTGGAATTTCTCCTGGTGAGTTTACACAAATCATGAATTTACATACGGCTTTTGAGGTATGGAAAAAAACTCGAAGTAACTTATGAGGGTACCTCAGAAGTGAAAGAGACTAAGATCAATATCCTCACGCATGACTACGAACTTTTTAGAATGAATCCAAATGAAAGTATTAAGAGCATGTTTTTGAGAGTTAATGATATTACAAATGGATTGGTAAATCTTGGGAGGACATTCTCAAATAGTGACATTGTTAGGAAAATTTTGAGAATCCTTCCAAAGGAATTTGATCCACTTGCAACGGCTATTAAAGCCGCTAAAGATCTTAGCAAACTTTCATTGGATGAACTCCTTGGGGAACTTCTTACAGCTGAAATAGAAATGTCAAGGAGACTTACAGAAGAGGCTTCTACAAGCAAGTTAAAGCATGAAAGGAAGAAGGAAGAACCTATGGTCCTTAAAGCCACCAAATATGATTCAGACTCTGCTTCTACCTCTTCCACGGATTTAGAAGATGAGGTAAGTTTTCATGTTAAAGGTTTAGCAGAAAATTTGGCAAAAAGTTTTCTTAACAAGAAACGGAAGAAGAAAAGCAACAAGGAGAGGAAGAGGCCACCAACATGCTTTGAGTGTGGTCAAACTGGTCATATTAAACCAGAATGTCCAAAACTCAAGGACAAGCATTTGAAGGAGGAAAAGAAGAAGAAGAAGAAGAGCTTGAAGAAAAAGAAAGCTTTCCAAGCTACATGGAGTGCTTCCGAAGATTCGGAGGTTTCAAGCTCAAGTGGAGGAGAAGAAGGAATGATTTGCTTTATGGCAAATGAGGCTTCCTCAACATCCTCAAGTGAAGAAGAAGAAGAAAATGAGGTAAGCTCTTGGACAAGAGATACTCTTGAAAATAATTACATTGAAATTATGAATACATTAACTTCCTTAATGAGTGCATATAAAAAATTAAAAAAAAGGTATAAAGAAAATGTTGAATTGCTTGATTTTGACATGAAAGAAGATGAAAAGAAAAGATTTGAAAATCAACATATATGTGATGAAAAGACATCTCTTATTATTGAAAATACTTCTTTGAAGCATGATATTTCAGTCTTAAAAGAAAAAAATACAATCTTTTGAGCATGCTAAAGAAAATAAAAATACACATGCTTCAAATGCTTATTATCATTCACATGCTTTCAATTTCAAAAAACCTAAAAATTTTAGCATGCCTAGACCATCAAACATTGTTTGTTTTCATTGTTGTAAACCTGGACATACTATAAAAGATTGTTTCTTTAGAAGAAATATGTATACACAAACACAAAATATTAGATGGATTGTTAAAAAGGAGAACATGCAAGTACCATTTAGGGTTCAACCCAAGTTTTCTTGGGTTCCTAAGAGCTTGACTTAGAAGACTGGAAGAGAAGGTCTCCAAAATATTTGGAGACATTCTAGGATAAGTCTAGAACATTTAGAAAATTTAAATTGATGATTTAATTTAGTGATATGTTTCTAATTTAGATTTGACACACTATATAATCAAAATCTACATATTCATGTATTAGAAAAGCATATCGAGTCTTCAACCTAGAATCATAGGATAAAGAAAATAATACATGTTATGTTTGATGAGTCTATCCAACTAGTTAGTAAGAAGCATTTAAAAGATGAAATAAAATTAGTAAAAAACTTAGATTTGAATAAGAATGAAGAAAATATTTTTTTTTAAAAAAAAAGGGGCAATTTACTTAAAGAATAGAAATTTGCAATCTCATGCCCAAAGGATTTGATCATTAGGAGATGGTTTACTAATTGTACATATTTATATTTTATTAGTACAAAAGAACAAGCAAGTGTAAAATTTGGAGATCTTATAACTTAAGAATTTTAGACTTTTAGATATTGCTTAGGATTCACTCCCTTTTGATGGTGTCAAAGGGGGAGAATGGCTAGAAGTGAGGGGGAGCATCAAGATAGGGGGAGCATATTTTTCTCCCTAGGAATTGTATTTTAAACACTCATCTTTATTTAAAACATTTATGTCTTGCCATCATCAAAAGGGGGAGATTGTTACACCCTTGTGTTTGATGAGTCAAGCATAAATGTGTATATTTTATTTGGGCTTGATTTTAAGTAAAATTGTTAATAATTAATTAAATCAAGCCATGTATTTTAGATGTCTAAAATAATGGTCTCTAAGGGCCTTGAGGTCATGGCATACTTCAAGGAAATTTGAGACATGGACAAGATTTTTTATAATTGAATTTCTTTTTATTTCTCTTGAATTTGATATGTCCAAACTTTGAGATTATGAGGCACACTAGTAGTATTAACATTTAAAAATATTATAAAATTAATTAATACTGAATTTTGATTTTTGGGCTAAGCATATTTGACAAAATGTATAGACATTGGTATTTGATTTTTTAATATTATTTTGGAATTGTTTTTCAAGAATTTCTTTTCATATTTATTTAAAAAACTTATAATTCTATAATAATATAAAATTATTTTTATACACTTATATTCAAATTTTTGGCACAAAAATTCGTCAAAAATACCCTAAAACAGCCGAAGTCTCGGGAAAATGCACTGTAGCAATGGGCGGGTCGACCCGGCGCGAAAACAGCCCGTCCAGGTCTTTTAGAAATTAAAAATTTAATCTAAAAATAAAAATTTGGTTGACCCGAAAAGGCCGAACCAAGCCCGCCGAGAGGAGCTCGACTAGCGATGGTCAACGGTCAAATCCACAGTGCCTGGCTAAGCCAAGCTCGCCCAAAGCCTGCCGAGAGGAGCTTGGTTAGGTCAAACTGTAGCGACGGTCAACGGTCAATGAACAGTGCATGGCTAAGTCAACCCTAACCAGGTGGTGAAGTCCCGGTCAAGGAAGGGGGGAGCCAGCCCCGCAGAGGCTCGAAAGCTATGGGGCGCAAATTCCTTATAAAGCAATGCGCCGATTTCTTTTCTGTAGTGTGCGACTAAAAATCCCACCTTATAACTTCGGCAGGATCCAAAGGCGCAGATCAAGCCCGCCCAGATCCAACGGGCGAGAATTGTTTCGAACGGCTGTTTCGCAAGGTTAATCGGCGCCGTTCGTTCAGCGCGCAGATCCAACGCTCCAGATCAAAATCGAACGGCCGTTTAATCGGAGCCGTTCATTCAACGCCAGGATCCTACGCACGGGATTAAATCTCGTAAACGGTAATCGCCAGATTTAATCCGTGCCGTTCGATTACGCACTCGGATCCAACGCTCTGGATTAAGCCTGAACGGTAAAATGCTTAAATCAAACTGTGCCGTTCGTTTTTGGGCCCGGATCGGACGGTGGCTGCTTTCCGTCCGTTGCCCAAATGGCTAATTAATTTTTGGAGCCGTTGGGGGTGTTTTTAGAGCTCAAATTTGAGCTCTATAAATAGGAAAAATTTATGCATTTTTCAGTTTAACCTTTGCTAAATTTTCCAAAGATTTCAGATCTCAAAATTCTAGCAATCAAGCAAAAACGGTGCATCCAAGCTCAAAAAACAAAGCGACAAGAAGGCTATTGGAATTAGAGGTTTTTCAATTATTTCTCAATTTCTATCCCTCTAATTTGTCGATTGTGTGTGCCTCCTCTTTTGTCCTTTTTCTCTTAAGTTATTTGCCAATTTTTCGTATTTTTCGTTTTGGGACAAGGGCATCCAAGCAGTTGTGCAAAAGCCCCGGGTTTGAGTTGGGCCCGGTAAAAACTCAAGTAGGTTTGGGATTAGCCGTAGTAAAAATCCCAAGTGGGTTTGAGGTGAACCGTAGGAAAAACCTCACTTGTAATCGGTGCATTTAGTGGATTTTTCCCAACACCGGTTGGGGGTGGACGTAGACTCGGTTTTGAGTCGAACCACTTAAAAATTTGTGTGTTCAACTCTCTTTACTCTTGCTTAAAGGTTTTTAAGT
This sequence comes from Vanilla planifolia, assembly GCA_023846275.1. Lineage (NCBI taxonomy): Eukaryota > Viridiplantae > Streptophyta > Magnoliopsida > Asparagales > Orchidaceae > Vanilla > Vanilla planifolia. The sequence continues at coordinate 194,768 of JAIUJO010002019.1, forward strand.
TTAATTTCGAAATTCATAAAATTTTTTAAATACACAATTCACCCCCCCCCCCCTCTTGTGGGATTTCCTTAGCACGAAACACTTCAATTGGTATCAGAGCAAGGAAAACCAAATTACGTGAGTAACATCGCGTGGGAGATCCTCTTGTGCTAAGTGAAGGTTTTCTCACAATTTTTTTTGTTTGTTATTTTGTATGGCTTGCTCTTTGGTCGAAATGAGTGCAACCTTATGTGAAGGTTTTTCTTCAAATCGGCCTCCATTATTTAAAGGAGAATTTTATTTATATTGGAAAAATCATTTTAGAATTTTCATTCAGTCTATTGATTTGGAATTGTGGGAAGTCATGACGAAGCCTTGTGAACTTCCTAGAGATTCTTCTACTGATGAAGTCATGCCCTTTAGCGAGCTTAACGTTGAGCACAAAAGATTAGCTAAATTAAATGCTAGGGCGTTGAACTATCTTCATTGTGGAATTTCTCCTGGTGAGTTTACACAAATCATGAATTTACATACGGCTTTTGAGGTATGGAAAAAACTCGAAGTAACTTATGAGGGTACCTCAGAAGTGAAAGAGACTAAGATCAATATCCTCACGCATGACTACGAACTTTTTAGAATGAATCCAAATGAAAGTATTAAGAGCATGTTTTTGAGAGTTAATGATATTACAAATGGATTGGTAAATCTTGGGAGGACATTCTCAAATAGTGACATTGTTAGGAAAATTTTGAGAATCCTTCCAAAGGAATTTGATCCACTTGCAACGGCTATTAAAGCCGCTAAAGATCTTAGCAAACTTTCATTGGATGAACTCCTTGGGGAACTTCTTACAGCTGAAATAGAAATGTCAAGGAGACTTACAGAAGAGGCTTCTACAAGCAAGTTAAAGCATGAAAGGAAGAAGGAAGAACCTATGGTCCTTAAAGCCACCAAATATGATTCAGACTCTGCTTCTACCTCTTCCACGAATTTAGAAGATGAGGTAAGTTTTCATGTTAAAGGTTTAGCAGAAAATTTGGCAAAAAGTTTTCTTAACAAGAAACGGAAGAAGAAAAGCAACAAGGAGAGGAAGAGGCCACCAACATGCTTTGAGTGTGGTCAAACTGGTCATATTAAACCAGAATGTCCAAAACTCAAGGACAAGCATTTGAAGGAGGAAAAGAAGAAGAAGAAGAAGAGCTTGAAGAAAAAGAAAGCTTTCCAAGCTACATGGAGTGCTTCCGAAGATTCGGAGGTTTCAAGCTCAAGTGGAGGAGAAGAAGGAATGATTTGCTTTATGGCAAATGAGGCTTCCTCAACATCCTCAAGTGAAGAAGAAGAAGAAAATGAGGTAAGCTCTTGGACAAGAGATACTCTTGAAAATAATTACATTGAAATTATGAATACATTAACTTCCTTAATGAGTGCATATAAAAAATTAAAAAAAAGGTATAAAGAAAATGTTGAATTGCTTGATTTTGACATGAAAGAAGATGAAAAGAAAAGATTTGAAAATCAACATATATGTGATGAAAAGACATCTCTTATTATTGAAAATACTTCTTTGAAGCATGATATTTCAGTCTTAAAAGAAAAAAATACAATCTTTTGAGCATGCTAAAGAAAATAAAAATACACATGCTTCAAATGCTTATTATCATTCACATGCTTTCAATTTCAAAAAACCTAAAAATTTTAGCATGCCTAGACCATCAAACATTGTTTGTTTTCATTGTTGTAAACCTGGACATACTATAAAAGATTGTTTCTTTAGAAGAAATATGTATACACAAACACAAAATATTAGATGGATTGTTAAAAAGGAGAACATGCAAGTACCATTTAGGGTTCAACCCAAGTTTTCTTGGGTTCCTAAGAGCTTGACTTAGAAGACTGGAAGAGAAGGTCTCCAAAATATTTGGAGACATTCTAGGATAAGTCTAGAACATTTAGAAAATTTAAATTGATGATTTAATTTAGTGATATGTTTCTAATTTAGATTTGACACACTATATAATCAAAATCTACATATTCATGTATTAGAAAAGCATATCGAGTCTTCAACCTAGAATCATAGGATAAAGAAAATAATACATGTTATGTTTGATGAGTCTATCCAACTAGTTAGTAAGAAGCATTTAAAAGATGAAATAAAATTAGTAAAAAACTTAGATTTGAATAAGAATGAAGAAAATATTTTTTTTTAAAAAAAAAGGGGCAATTTACTTAAAGAATAGAAATTTGCAATCTCATGCCCAAAGGATTTGATCATTAGGAGATGGTTTACTAATTGTACATATTTATATTTTATTAGTACAAAAGAACAAGCAAGTGTAAAATTTGGAGATCTTATAACTTAAGAATTTTAGACTTTTAGATATTGCTTAGGATTCACTCCCTTTTGATGGTGTCAAAGGGGGAGAATGGCTAGAAGTGAGGGGGAGCATCAAGATAGGGGGAGCATATTTTTCTCCCTAGGAATTGTATTTTAAACACTCATCTTTATTTAAAACATTTATGTCTTGCCATCATCAAAAGGGGGAGATTGTTACACCCTTGTGTTTGATGAGTCAAGCATAAATGTGTATATTTTATTTGGGCTTGATTTTAAGTAAAATTATTAATAATTAATTAAATCAAGCCATGTATTTTAGATGTCTAAAATAATGGTCTCTAAGGGCCTTGAGGTCATGGCATACTTCAAGGAAATTTGAGACATGGACAAGATTTTTTATAATTTAATTTCTTTTTATTTCTCTTGAATTTGATATGTCCAAGCTTTGAGATTATGAGGCACACTAGTAGTATTAACATTTAAAAATATTATAAAATTAATTAATACTGAATTTTGATTTTTGGGCTAAGCATATTTGACAAAATGTATAGACATTGGTATTTGATTTTTTAATATTATTTTGGAATTGTTTTTCATGAATTTCTTTTCATATCTATTTAAAAAACTTATAATTCTATAACAATATAAAATTATTTTTATACACTTATATTCAAATTTTTGGCACAAAAATTCGTCAAAAATACCCTAAAACAACCGAAGTCTCGGGAAAATGCACTGTAGCAATGGGCGGGTCGACCCGGGGCGAAAACAGCCCGTCCAGGTCTTTTAGAAATTAAAAATTTAATCTAAAAATAAAAATTTGGTTGACCCGAAAAGGCCGAACCAAGCCCGCCGAGAGGAGCTCGGCTAGCACTGGTCAACGGTCAAATCCACAGTGCCTGGCTAAGCCAAGCCCGCTCAAAGCCCGCCGAGAGGAGCTCGGTTAGGTCAAACTGCAGCCACGGTCAACGGTCAATGAACAGTGCATGGCTAAGTCAACCATAACTAGGTGGTGAAGTCCAGGTCAAGGAAGGGGGGAGCCAGCCCCGCAGAGGCTCGAAAGCTACGGGGCGCAAATTCTTTATAAAGCAATGCGCCAATTTCTTTTATGCAGTGTGGGACTAAAAATCCCACCTTATAACTTCCGCAGGATCCAAAGGTGCAGATCATGCCCGCCCAGATCCAACGGGCGAGAATTGTTTCGAACGGTTGTTTCGCAAGGTTAATCGACGCCGTTCGTTCAGCGCGCAGATCCAACGCTCCAGATCAAAATCGAACGGCCGTTTAATCGGCGCCGTTCATTCAACGCCTGGATCCTACGCACGGGATTAAATCGCGTAAACGGTAATCGCGAGATTTAATCCGTGCCGTTCGATTACGCGCCCGGATCCAACGCTCTGGATTATGCCCGAACGGTAAAATGCGTAAATCAATCTGCGCCGTTCGTTTTTGGGCCCGGATCGGATGTTGGCTGCTTTCCGTCCTTTGCCCAAACGGCTAATTAATTTTTGGAGCCGTTGGGGGTGTTTTTAGAGCTCAAATTTGAGCTCTATAAAGGTTTTTAAGTTTAATTTCGAAATTCATAAAATTTTTTAAATACACAATTCACCCCCCTCTTGTGGGATTTCCTTAGCACGAAACACTTCAAACTTCTCCTTCTTTCGCTTATTATTCATCTTCTTCATCTTCTTCTTCTTCTTCTACTTCTTCTTCTTCTTCTTTTACTTGTTCTTCTTCATCATCTTCTTCTTCTTCATCTTCTTCTTTTTCGCTATTCTTCTTCTTCTTCTTCTTTTTCTTCGACTTCTTCTTCTTATCTTCTTCTTCTTCTTCTTCTTCTTCTTCTTCTTCTTCTTTCCCTTCTTCTTCTACTTCCCCTTCTTCTTCTTCTTCTTCTGCTTGTTTGTATTCTTCTTCTTTTACTTCCTCTTCTTCATCATCTTTTTCTTCATCTTTTTTATTTTCAACTTTGTTCTTCTTCTTCTTCTTCTTCTTTATCTTCTTCTTCTTCATCATCCTTTTATTCATGTTATTCTTCTTCGTCTTCCACTTCTTCTGCTTCCTCTTCTTTGTCCCCATCTTCTTTGTCATCGTCGTCGTCTTCTTCTTCTTCTTCTTCTTCTTATTCTACTTCTTTTTCTTCTTCTTCTTCTTCGTCTTGTTCTTCCCCATCTTTCACTTTCTCTTCTTCTTATTCATCATCTTCTTTTAGTACTATTTCTTCTTCTTCTTCTTCTTCTTCTTCTTCTTCTTCTTCTTCTTCTACTACATCTTCCGTTCCTTCTTCTTTGTGTTCTTCTTCTTCTTCTTCTTCTTCTTCCTTTATTCTTCTTTTTCATCTTCATTTTCTTTTTCTTTTTCATCATCATCATCTTCTTCTTCTTCTTCTTCTTCTTCTTCTTCTTCTTTTTCTTCTTCTTCTTCTTCGTCTTCTTCTTCTTCATCTTCTTCTTCTTCTTCTTTGTCTTCTTCTTCTTCTTCTTCTTTTCAATCTTTTCCTTCTTCTTCTTTCCCTTCTGTTTCTTCATCTTCTTCTTCTTCTTCTTCATCTTCTTCTTCATCATCATCTTCTTCTTCTTCTTCATCTTATTATTATACTTCTTAGTCTTCTCTTCTTCTTCTTCTTCTTCCTCTCCTCCTTCTTTTTCTTCTTCTTCTTCTTAATCTTCTTCTTCTTCTTCTTCTTCTACTTCTTCTTCATCCTCTACTCCTTCTTCATCTTCAGCTTCTTCATCCACTTCTTCTTGTACTTCTTCTTCTTCTCATTCTTCTTCTTAATGTTCTTCCTCTTCTTCTTTGTCTTCTTCTTCCTCTTCTTCTTACTTTTCTTCTTCTTCTTCCTCATCACCTTCTTCTTCTTCATGTCTTCTTCGAAGTCTTCTTTTTCATCTTCTTCTTCTTCCTTTTCTTGTTCTACTTCTTCTTCTTCTACCTCTCCTTCTCCTTCTTCCTCTTGTTCAACTTCGTCTGCCTAATCTTCTTCTTCTTGTTCTTCATGTTCTTCAACTTCAACTTCTTCTACTTCTTCTTTTTCTTTTTATAGTTCCTCTTCATCTTCTTTTCTTCTTCTTCTTCTTCTTCTTCCACTTCTTCTTCCTCTTCTTCGAATTCTTCTTCTTCTTTGTCTTCATTTTATTCTTTTAATCATCAACGTCTCCTACTTCTTCTTCTTCTTCTTCTTCTTCTTCTTCACCTACTATTTCTTCTTCTTCGTATTCTTTCTCTTCTTCTTGATTTTCTTCTTCTTCTTCTTCTTCTTCTACTTCTTCTTCTTCTTCTTCTCCATCTTCTTTTTCTTGATTTTCTTCTTCTTCTTCTACTACTTCCTCTTCTTCTTCTTCTTCCCCTTCATCTTCTTCGATGTATTCTTCTTTTTCTTCTTCTTCTTCTTCATTGTCTCCTTCATCTTCTTCTTCTTCTTCATCAATCACTTCTTTGTCTTCTTCTTCTTCTTCTTCTTCTTCTTCTTCTTTCTCTTCTTTTTCCACTTCTTCTATTTCTTTGACTCTTCTTCATCATCGTCATCTTCTTCTTCTTCTTCATCTTCTTCTTCTTCGTCTTCTTCTTCTTCTTCTTCTTCTTCTTCTTCTTCTTTCTTCTTCTTCTTCTTCTTCTTAATTTTCTTCTTCTTCTTCTTCTTCTTCTTCTTCCTCTTCTTTTCTTTCTTTTTCTTCCTCTTCTTTTCTTTCTTAATTTTCTTCTACTTCTTCTAGTTCTTTGTTTCCTTCTTCTTCTTCTTCATCTCCTTCTTCTTCTTCTGCTTCTTCAACGTTATCATCATCATCATCATCATTATCTTCTTCTTCTTCTCCTTCCTCTAATTCTTTGTCTTCTTCTCCTTCTTCTTGTTTGCCTTCAACTTCTTCTTCTTTTTCTTCTCCTCCTCCTCCTCCTCCTTCCTCTTCTTTGTCTTCTTCTTCTGCTTCTTCTTTTCTTCTCCTCCTCATCCACCTCCTCCGCCTCATCCTTCATCATTATCATCATCATCATATTCTTCTTCTTCCTTTTCTTCTTATTATTGAGCTTCTTCTTCTTCGCCTTCTTGTTCTTCTTCTTCTTTGCCTATTATTTCTTCTTCATCATCTTCTCCTTCTCCTTCTTTTTCTTCTTCTTCTTCTTCTTCTTCTTCTTCTTCTTTCTTCTTCTTTTCCTTCTTCCTCCTCTTCTTCTCCTTCTTCGTTTTCTTATGCTTAATCTTCTTCTTCTTCTTCTTCTTCTTCTTTTACTTCCTCTTCCTCTTCTTCATCTTCTTCAACTTCATCATCATCTTATTCTTCTTCTACCTCTTCTTATCCTTCAACATGTTCGTCTTCTTCTTTGTCTTCTTCTTTTTCTTCTTCTTCCTCTTCTTCTTCTTCCTCTTCTTCATCTTCTTCTTCTTGGACTCTTCTACTTCTTCTTCTTTTACTTCTTCCACTTCTTCTACTTCACCTTCATCTTCTTCTTCTTCTTCTTCTTCTCACTCTGCTTTTTCTATATCTTCTTCTTCTTCTTCTTTTACTTCTTTTTCTTCTTTGTCTTCTTCGTCATCTTCTTCTTCTCTTTCTTCTTCTTCTTCAACTTCTTCTTCTTCTACTTCTCCTTCTCCTTCTCTTTCTTCTCTTTCTTCTTGTTATTCTTCTTTTTCTTCCACTTCTTTTTATTGTTCTTCTTCTTCTTCTTCATCTCCTCCTTCTTCTTCTTCTTCTGCTTCTTCTTCTTCTTCTTCTTCTTCTTTGTCGTCTTCTTCTTCTTCTTTATCATCTTCGTCTTCTTCTTCTTCTTCTTCTTCTACTTCTTCTTTGCCTTCTTTTTCTTCTTCTTCTACTTCTTCTCTTTCATCTTCTTTTTCTTCGTCTTCTTCTTCTTCCTCATCTTCCTCTTCTTCTTCATCTTCTTCTTCTTCTTCCTATTCTTCTTCTTCGTCTTCTTCTTGTTCTTCTCCTTTCTTTTGTTCTTCTAGTTCTTCTTCTTTTCTTCTTCTTCTTCCTCCTCCTCTTGTTCTTCATCTTCTTCTTCTTAGTCTTCTTCTTCTTCTTCTTCGTCTTCTTCTTCTTCTTCTTTATCTTCTTATTGTTGTTGTTGAGCAACTTCTACATCTTTTTCTTCTTCTCTATCTTTTTCCTCTTCTTTTTTTTTATCATCTTATTCTTCCTCTTCTTCTTCCACCTCTTCTTCTTCTTCTCCTTCTTTCTCTTCTCCTTTTTCTCCTTCTTCTTCCTCTTCTTCTTCTTCTTCTTCTTCTCCTTCATCTCCCTCTTCTTCTTCTTCTTCTTCTCCTTCATCTCCCTGTTCTTCTTCTTCTTCTTATTGTTGTTCTTCTTCTTATTCTTCCATTTCTTTATATTCTTTCTCTTCTTCTTCTTCTTATTATTATTATTATTATTATTATTATTCTCCCTATTCTTCTTCTACTTCTTATTCTACTTCTTTAATTTTTTCAACTTCTTCTTCTCATTCTTCTTCTTTATCATCTTCTTGTTCTTCCACTTCGTCTTCTTCATCTTCTTCGTCTTCTTCTCCCTCTAATTCTAATTCTCCTTCTTCTTCTTCAACTTTTTCTCTTTTTTCTTCTTCTTTTTCTTCTTCTTCTTCTCTTCTTCTTCTTTCTCAACTTCTACTTTTTTTCTTCAACTTTTAGTTCATCATCAGCTTCTTCTTCTTATTCTTCATCTTCTTCTTCTTCTTTTTCTTCTTTTTCTTCTTCTTCTCCTTCTTCTTCTTCATCAACTTCCTCTTCTTCTTCTTCTTCTACTTCTTCTCCTTCTACATCTCCTTCTTCGTATTCTTGTTTTTCTTCTTTTTCTTCCTCTTCTTCATCTTTTTCTTCTTCGTCTTCATCTTCTTCTTTTTCTCACTTCTTTTTCTATATCTTCTTCTTCTTCTTCTTCTTCTTCATTTACTTCTTTTTCTTCTTTGTTTTCTTCGTCATCTTCTTATTCTCTTTCTTCTTCTTCTTCATCATCTTCTTCTTCTACTTCTCCTCCTCCTCCTTCTCTTTCTTCTTCTTATTCTTCTTCTTAATCTTCTACTTTGCCTTCTTCTTCTTCCACTTCATCTTCTTCTTCTTCTTCTTCGTCTTCTTCTTATTCTTCTTCTTCTTCTTCTTCTTCACCTTCTTCTTCTTCTTCGTTTATTTCTTCTTCTTCATCTTCTTCTCTATCATATTCTTCTTCTCCTATTTCTACTTCTTTTTCTTCTTCTTCTTCTTCTTCTTTTTCTTCTTCTTCTTCTTCTTCTACTTCTTCTTCCTCCTTTTCCTCCCCCTGTTCTTCCTCTTTCTCCTCTCTGACTACTTTTTCTTCTTCATCTTCTCATTATTCTTCTTCCTCCTCTTCTTCTTATTCTTCCTTTCTTCCTCTTCTTTTTCTTCTTCTTCAACTTCTTCTGCTTCTTCTTCCTCATATTCTTCTTCATCATCCTCCTCTTCTTCTTCCTCTTCTTCTTCTTCTTCTTCTTCTTCTTCTTCCTTTTCTACTACATCTTCTTCTTCTTCCTCCACTTGTTCTTCCTCTTCTTCATCTCATTCTTCTTCTTCTTCAACTTCTTTCTCTTCTACTTTTTCTTCTTCTTCTCCTTTTTCTTCTTCTTCTTCTTCCTCTTCTTCTACTTCATCATCATAATTATCATCATCTTCTTCTTCTTCTTCTTCTTCTTCCTCTTCTCCTCCTCCTCCTACTTCTTCTTTCTCTACTACTGCTTCTTCTTTCTCTACTACTGCTTCTTCTTTCTCTACTACTGCTTCTTCTTCTTTAGCTTCTTTTTCTTCTTCCTTTTCTTCTTCTCATGCCTCTTCTTCTTCTTCCTCTACATCCTCTTCTTCTTCTTCTTCTTCTTCTTCTTGTTTCTTTTCTTCTTCTTCTTCTCCTTCTTCTTCCTCTTCTTGTTCTTCCTCTTCTTCTTTACCTTCTTCTTCTTCTTTTGCTTCTTCTATTATTTCTTCTCGACCTCCTTCTTCTCCTTCATCATCATCTTCATCATCATCATCATCATCTTCTTCTTCTTCTTCTTCTCCTCCTCCTCCCCCTCCTTCTTCTTCTTCTTCTTCTTCTTCTTCTTCTTCTTACTATTCGTCTTCTACTTCTACCTATTCTTGTTGTTGTTGTTTTTCTTCTTCTTCTTCTTCTTTTTCTAGTTGCTCTTCTTCTTCTTCTTCTTCTTCTTCTTCTTGTTCATCTTCTTCTTCTGCTTCTTCAGATTCTTCATTTTCGTCTTCTTCTTCTTCTTGTTCTTTTCTTCTTTTTCTTCTTCTTATTCTTCTCCTCCTTCTTCTTCTTCTACTACTAATACTACTTCTTCTTCTTCTTATTCTTCTTCTTCTTCTTCCTCCACTTCTTCTTTTTCTTCTTCTTCGTCTTCTTCTTCTTCATTTTCTTTCTCCTCTTTTTCTTCTTCCTCTTCCTCTTCCCCTTCTCCGTCTACTTCTTCTTCTTCTTCTTCCTCTTCTTCTTCTTCTTCTTCTTCCTATTGTTCTTCTTCATTTTCTTCCTCTTCTTCTTCTTCTTCTTCTTCCTCTTCCCCTCCTCCTTCTACTTCTTCCTCTTCTTCTTCTTCTTCTACTACTTCTTCTTCTTCGCCTCTTTCTTTTCTAATCTTCGCTGTCTTCTTCTTCATCTTCTTTTTCTTCTACTATGTCTACTTCTTCTTCTACTTCCTCTTCTTTGTCTTCTTCTTCTTCTTCCTCTTCTTCTTCTTATTCTTCTTTTGCTTCTTCTTCATCTCCTTCTTCTTCTTCTTCTACTTCTTCTCTTTCTTCTTCTTCCTCTTCCTCTTCTTTGTCTTTTTTTCTTCTTGTTATTCTTTTTCTTCATCTTTTTCTTCTTATTCTTCTTCTTCTTCATCTTCTTCCTATTTTTTCGTCATCTTCTTCTTCGTCTCTTCTTTTCCTTCTTCTTCTTCCTCAACTTGTTCTTCTTTTTCTTCTTTCTCTTCTTCTACAT
>JAIUJO010002019.1:207500-212002 GCA_023846275.1 Vanilla planifolia
TTCTTGTTCTTCTTCTTTTTCATCTTTTTCATCTTCTTATTCTTCTTCCTCTTATTCCGCTTCTCCTTTTCTTCTTCTTCTTCTCCTTCTTCCTCTTCTTCATCTTCGTCTTATACTTCTTCTTTTTCTTCTTCTTCTTCTTCTTGTCATTCCTCTTCCTCTTCTTCTTCTTCTTACTTTTCTTCTTCTTCTGCTTCTTCTTCTTCTTCTTCTTCTTCTTCTTCTCCTTCTTCTTCTTCTTCTTCTTCTTCTTCTCCTTCTCCTTCTTCTTTTTCATCTTCTTCTTCTCCTCCTCCTCCTTCTTCTACGTCTTCTTCATCTTCCTCTTCTTCTTCTTCTTCATCGTTGTTTTCTTCTTCCTCTTTGTTCTTCTTCTTCTTCTTCTACTTCTTCTCCGTCATCTTCACCTTCTTCTTCTTCTTCTTCTTCTTCATCTTTTTCTTCATCTTCATCTTCTTCATCGTCATCATATACTTCTTCTTCTTCTTGTTCTTCTCTTTCCCCTTCTTCTTCCATTTATTCTTGTTCTTATTCTTCTTCTTATTCTTCCTTTTTTTCTTCTTGTTGTTGTTCTTGTTCTACTTCTTCTTCTTCTTCTTCTTCTTCTTCCTCTTTTTTGTGTTGTTTTCCTACTTCTTTTACATCTATTTCTTTGTTGTCTTTTCTTCTCCTTTTGCTTCTTCTTTGTTATAATTCTTCTTCTTCTTCGACTTCTTTATCTTCCTCTTTTTTATCTTCTTCTTCTTCGTATTCTTCTTCTTCTTCTTCTTCTTCTCTTCTTATTTTTCTTTTCTTTTCTTCTTCTTCTTCATCATCATTTTCTTCCTCTTCTTGTTGTTCTTCTTCTTGTTATTCTTCTCTATCTTCTTTTTCTTCTCCTTCTTCATCTTCCTCTTCTTCTTCTTCTTCTTCATCTTCTTCTTCCTGTATGTCTTCTTCGTCCCGTCTCTTTTTAAAAGTCTTTTCTTCATCTTCTTCTTTTACTTCTTTTTCTTCTACTTTTTCTTCTTCTTCTTCTTCTTCTTCCTCCTCCTCTTTATCATCTTCTTCTTGTTCTTCTTCCTCCTCTCCCTCTCCTTATTCTTCTTCTTCTTCTTTTTCATCTTCATCTTCTTCTTCTTCTTCTTCTTCTTTTAGTTCTTCTTCTCTTTCTTTTCTTTGTCTTCTTCTGCTTCTTCTTCATCTTCTTCTTCAACTTCTTCTTCTCCTTCCTCCTCTTCTTCCTCTTCTTCTTCTTTTCCTTCGCCTACTTCTTCTTCATCATCATGATGTTTTGCTTCTTCTTCCTCTTCTTCTTCTTACTCCTTCTTTTTCTTCTTCTTCTTCTTTCTGTTCGTCTTCTTCTTAATCTTCTTCTTCTTGTACTACTACTACTTCTTTGTCTTCTTCTTCTTCCTCATCATCTCTATTTCTTCTTTTCATCATCTTCTTATTCTCCTTCTTTTCTTGTTCTTCTTCTTTTACTTCTTCTTGTTCTTCTTCTTCTCCTTCTTCTTCTCTATCTTCTTCTTTTTCTTCTTTTTCTTCTTATTCTTCTTCTTCTTCTTCATGTACTTCTTCTTCTTCAACTCCATCTTCTTCATGGTCTTCTTCTTCTTCTTTTACTATTACCACTTCTTCTTCTTACTTTTCTTCTTCTTCAACTTCCACTTCTTTGTCCTCTTCTTCTTCTTCTTCTACCATGTCTTTTTCAGCTTCTTCATCTTCTTTTTCTTCTTCTCTTTTCTTCTTCTTCTTCTTCTTAATCACCTTCATCTTCTTCTTCTTCTTCTACTTCTTTCTCATCTTTTTCTTCATCTTCGCGTTCTTCCTCATCATCTTCTTCTTCTTCGTGCTTTCTTCATCGTCTTCTTCTTCTACTTCTTCTTCTGCTTCTTGTCTTCTTCTTCTTCTACTTATTCCTCTTCTTCTTCTTCTCTTCTTCTTCTTCTTGTTCTTCTTCTTCTTATTCTCCTTCTTCTTCTTCCTCTTCTCTTTTTTCTTCTTCTACCACTTCTTCTTCATCTTTTTCTTCTTTTCTACTTCTTGTTCTTCATCTCCATCTTCTTCTTCTTCTTGTTCTTTTTTTTCTTCTTCTTTTTCTTCTTTCTCTTCCTCTTTATCTTCTTTTTCTTTGACTTCTTCAACATCATCATTATCATCATCATCATCTTCTTCTTCTCCTCCTTCTTCCTTTCCTTCATCTTCTTCTTTTTTTCTCTTCTTCTCCTCCTCCTCCTTATTCTATTTCGTCTTCTTCTTCTTTTTCTTCATCTACTTCTTCTTCTTCTTCTTTTTCTTCATCTACTTCTTCTTCCTCCTCTTCTTATTCTTCTCCTTCTTCTTCATCTTCTTCTTCTTCTTCATCTTCTTCTTCTTCTTATTCTTCTTCTGCCTTTCTTCTTTTTTGTCTTCTCCTTCTTTTTCTTCTTCTTCTTCTTCTTCTTCTTCCTTGTCTTCTTCTTCCACTTCTTCTTCTTCGCCTATTATTTCTTTTTCTTCCTCTCCTTATTCTTTTTCTTTTTCTTCTTCTTCTACTACTTCTTCTTCTCATTCTTTTACTTCTTCTTCTTCTTCTTCTTCTTCTTCATCTACCTTTTCTTCTTATTCTTGTTGTTCTTCTTCCTCTCCTTTTTCTTCTTCTTGTTCTTCTGGTTCTTCTAACTTTTCTTCTTATCCTTGATCTTCTTCTTACTTTCTTCTTCTTCTTCTTCTTCTTTTTCCTTCTCTTCTTCTTCTTCTTCCTCCTCTCAACCTTCTCCTTTGTCTTGTTCTTCTTCTTCTTCTTTGTCTTCCTCTTCTTATTCTTCTTTTTCTTCTTGTTCTTCTTCTTCTTGATCATCTTCTCTATCTTCTTGTTTATCTTATTCTTCTTCTTCTTCTTCTTTTTCTTCTTCTTCTTCTTCGTCTTCTCTCTATTCTGATTCCTCTTTTTTTTCTACATCTTGTTCTTGTTGTTCTTTTTCTTCTTCTTTCTCTTCTTCTTCTTCCACTTCTTCCTCTTCTTTTTCTTTGTCTCTTCTTCATCTTCTTATTCTTCTTCCTTTTCTTCTTCTTCGTCATCAACTTCATCATAATCATCGTTGTCGTCTTCTTCTTCTTTGTCTTATACTTCTTCATCATGTTCTTCCTCTTCTGCTTCTTTTCTTCTTCTTCTTCTTCTTCATGTTCTTATTATTATTATTATTATTATTATTATTTGTCTTCTACTTCTACTTTCTCCTCTTCTTTTACTTCAACTTTTCTTCATCTTCTTCTTGTTATTCGTCTTCTTCTCCTTCACCTTCTTCTTCTTCTCCTTCTGCTTCTTCATCATCATCATCATCATCATCATCATCATCTTCTTCTTCTTCTTCTTCTCCTCCTCCTCCTCCTCCTCCCTCTTCTTCTCCTTCGTCTTCTTCTTTTTCCTCTTCATCTTCATCTTCATTTTCTTCATCTTCCCCTTCTCCTTCTTCTGCTACTTCTTCTTCTACTTCTTCTTCACCTTCTTCTACTTCTTCTCTTTCTTTTTCTACATCTTCTTCATCATCATCATCATCTTCTTCTTCTTCTTCTTCTTCTTCTTCTTCTTCTCCTTGCTCCTCTTCTTCCAGTTCTCCATGTTATTCTTCCTCATCTTCTTCTTCTTCCTCCTTTTGTTCTACTTCTTCTTCTTCTTCATCATCATCATCATCTTCTTCTTCTTTTTCATCTACCTATAGTTGTTGTTGTGCTACTTCTCCAATATCTTCTTCTTTATCTTTTTCTTCTTCTTTTATTCTTCTTCTTATTCTTCAAACTTCTTCAACCTCTTCTTCTTCTTCTCCTTCTTTCTCTTCTCCTTCCTCTCCTCCTTTCCCTTCTACTTCTTCCTCTTCTTCTTCGTCTTGTTCTTTGTCTCCTTCATCTTCTTCTTCTTCTTCTTCTTCTTCATTATAATCATCATCATCTTCTTCTTCTTCTTCTTCTTCTTCTTCATCTTCTTCTCCTCCTTTCTTCTTCTTCTTCTCTTCGTCTTCTTCTTTGTCTCCTTCTTCTTCTTCTTCTTCTTCTTCTTCTACTTCTTCATCACTCATCATCATCTTTTTCCTCTTCCTCTTCTTCATCTCTTTCTTCTTTGTCTTTTCGTCTTCTTCCACTTCTTCCTCTTCTTCTCCTCCTTCTTCTTCTTCTTCTAGTTCTTCTTCTACCACCTTTTCTTTATCCCTTACTTCATCATCATCATCTTCTTCTAAAATTCTCCATCTCTTCTTCTTCTTTCTTATTCTTCTTCTTCTTCTTCTTCTTGTTTTTCTTCTTCTTCTTCTTCTTCTTCTTCTGCTTCTTCTTCTTCTTCTTCTTCTTCTTTTTCTTCTTCTTTTTTCTTCCTTCTTTTTCTTCTTCTTCTTCTTCTTCCTTTTGTTATTCCTCTTCATCATCTTCTTCTTCTCCTTCTTCCTCTTCCTCTTCTTCTTTTTCTTCTTCTTCTTCTTCTTCTTCTTCGTCTTCTTCTTCTTCGTTGCCTTCTTCTTCTTCTTCTTCTTCTTCTTCTTCTTCTTTCT
>JAIUJO010001551.1:5000-15000 GCA_023846275.1 Vanilla planifolia
AAGGAGAAGAAGAAGAAGAAGTAGAAGGAGAAGAAGAAGAAAAGAGAAGAAGAAGGAGAAGTAGAAGAAGGAGAAGGGAGTAGAAGAAGAAGAAGAAGAAGAAGGAGAGGAAGAAGGAGTAAGAGTAGAAGAAGAAGAAGAAGAAGAAGAAGAAGAAGATGGAGAAGAAGAAAAAAGAAGTAGGAGAAGAAGAAGAAGAAGAAGAAGAAGATGAAGAAGAAGAAGAAGGAGAAGGAGAAGAAGAAGGAGAAGAAGGAGAAGTAGAAGGAGGAGGAGAAAGTAGAAGAAGAAGAAGGAGAAGGAGAAGGAGAAGGAGAATGAGAAGGAGAAGGAGAAGGAGAAGAAGAAGAAGAAGAAGAAGAAGAAGAAATAAAATATAGTAGTAGAAGAAGAAGAAGAAATAAAAGTA
Organism: Vanilla planifolia; assembly: GCA_023846275.1. Classification (NCBI taxonomy): domain Eukaryota; kingdom Viridiplantae; phylum Streptophyta; class Magnoliopsida; order Asparagales; family Orchidaceae; genus Vanilla; species Vanilla planifolia. The sequence continues at coordinate 5,410 of JAIUJO010001551.1, forward strand.
GTAGAAGAAGAAGTAGAAGAAGAGGAAGAAGCAGAAGAAGAAGACGAAGAATAAGAAGTAGTAGAAGAAGCAGAAGAAGAAGTAGAAGGAGAAGCAGAAGATGAAGAAGAAGAAGGAGAAGATTGAGGGTAGAAGATGTTCAATTTATATGGTTTTTGATAGTGGTTGAAATTGTATTGCCATTGGCAATAAAATATTTAACATGTATTTGAACCTTAAGTTTTATGGTTTTTACAAAATGTTTAATATCATTATCATGTTTTAGATCTCATATATCTATGACTTTTGGTTGAATGGTTTTGCCAATGCCAACCTTAAAGAGTTTTAAAAAATTACTAGGAGTAATAGACCTAAATGTGGAAGTACCATTTAGGGCCATACAGTGTTCCCATTATATTCCTAGGATTTTAGATCCCGATAAAAATTGTATGCCTTTAAGATTAATTGATAATGTACATGTCTTTTCAACATTTTGATCGTCTAGAGTTATAAAAAAATCTAGATGTATATTTATCCCGAATAATCTATTAGCAAGGTTGGATTTGGCACCTCTGATAATGCTACTTAGAAGATTGCTTATGATTCGTTCATCCATACAAACTATCATTATGGGTGTATCTATTCTTCTTCGAAATAGAGCAGTGATTTTTAGTTAGATCATACCTATGTGTTGATATTTCATTTTTGGATATTTGGTTTTTAATTTCTTTATTTTTTTTTGTTTAGAAGACTGATGGATGTTAAATCAACATCTCCTTTTAATTCTATATTTCCTTACATATGCTCAAAAATATGTTTATATATTTAAAAAAAGATTTAAAAGAAGGTGCTTTATAAATCTCATTTTTCCCCATGAGGTATAGCCTCTTTTAATTTTTCTAAATCTTCATCAAAGATTTCGAATCATTCTCCTATACTATCATGTAGTTCTATTGCATTTACTTCTTCAAAAGTAATTGTGTTCATATTTATTCTGAATTCTCAATATTTTTCGAAATTTTCTGAATCATCTATAGCTATTTATGATGTTATGATAGGAAAATCCTCATATTTGTGGATAACTAGTGCTCCAATAGCATCATTTGGTCTGATTAAATAATCCCAATCATTCAGACTAATATTTTTATTCAAAATGGTAGGTGCTTGATAAGTCATGAGTTCTATTATCCCATGGGTAATAAAGATATTTTTTTCAGCGTGATATGAGGTATTGTATATTATCCCATAGTAGCCAAAAGATATTAAAATGATTATATCTAATATTACCTATGCAGTTTGATAACATTTTAATCTAAGCATTTTATAGATTATATATCTTGATGAAGACATTCTTTCTTTTTTTTGGAAGTTTTAGTGATGGTAATAAAGGTATAACCTTTATTTTAGTTAATATTTTATTTATTATAATCATATTGATTTTGAGTTTTTCAAACTCTTTTAATTATTTTTCTAAAGATAATTCAGATTCAAACTCTATGGAGTCAGATTCAGACTCTGTGGAGTCAGAATAAGATGTAATTTCATAGACATAATTGTCTTCAAAAATTTCATCTGTTGTTCTAATATTGATAGAATATTCTTCTAGGTTGGGGATAATAACTTTCTTAATGTTTACGGAACATTCATTTGCATAATGTTCTTCTTTGTTACACTTAAAAGATCTACAATGTCTTTTACCTTTCTTTTTCTTATATTTTTTAACGAATTTCTTTTTCCTAAATTTTTTATCCAATTTAAATTCAGGTTTCCATTTTTATTTAGTGATTTTGAATTTTTGTCTTTTTTTTATTTTTAAAGAAAGGTTTTGAATAATGTCGCCAATCATAGACTAGAGGACATCCATAGATATAATTTAAGTCTTCTGAGAATTTGGAGCAACAATTATAGCCTATTCAAAAAGATTTCAAATTTTTCTCATTTCTTTTTTAGCAGATGTATTCTCACAAGTTTTTTCTATAGCTTCTGCATTAGCACTTTTTAGCATGCCAATGTTATGTGGTCTCATAATTCCTTGTGAGGATATTAATTCGTGTTATTTAGCAGAGATTATGTTGTTCTAAGGGAATCGTATTTTGAAAAAAACTCTTGTATCCAAAATTCTTGTTGAAGAGTATTATCTAAATGGTAAATATAACCTATATATGTAGATCCAAAGTCGTCTAGCATACATATATCACATAATTTCATTTTATGAAGTTTTTTTTTTCATAATTTTGGTTTTCATTCCATTCTGATTCATTAAAATCGGCAACTAACAAAGAAATTAACATTTCCATTACTATTTGTTTAGTTGGTTATTATAAAATGTTTTGACATTCAGATGTATTATTTTTTTAAAAATTTGTTAACCAAGCTAAAGCATTTCCTTCCCAATAGAAAGTAACAAACCATATATATTCTTCTACAGTCATGGTTGGAGGAAGCATAAATATAGTTCCTTTAATTTTTTGTGTCCATTCTATACAATAATCTTTTATTCTTTTATATGAAAGATGATCAATATGTAGTGTTAATTCCTATGTAGTGGAGTCTCCTTTTTCTTCAAGATATCTATGCTTATTTTTATGTTATGAACGCCAATCAGAGCGTCTACCATAATTTATCATGGTAGAATAAGGTGTCCTATGGATTTGTTCCAAATTATCTCCTTGTGATTCTCCTATATGGATTTCATGAGTAAGAATATGTGGAGGTGGAGGAGATGGTTGTGGAGGAGATTGTGGTGCATATCTTAGTGGACCAGGAGGATAAAATGTACTACTTTCTCCTCTTTCCATGTTGATTTTATAATCTGTTTATGATCTATAAAAGCTTATTAATTGTTGATTTTTTTCATAATATTCATAAATATTTGCAATAGAAGTATCTCTAGTTAGTTCTTGTTTTTGAAGTTCTAAGAACTTCAAATAAACTGATTTATCTAATTTTTGTAAATCCATAATATAATCGTTTAATTGTAATTTAACCATTTAATGTTTGGTTAATTTTGTTCCATTATAATGGAACACTGAGGTTGTAGTAACAGGTTGTTTATTATTTTTATGTTTTTGAATTTTATCTTTGATTTTTTTAATTGATTCACTATAAAATTTAAAATTCTTACGATGGTAGGATCTTGTCCTGCTATGGTAGGTAAATGGATTATATGTTCATAATCCTAGGTATTAGAAACCTGACAGTGATAAGCATCATTAGGAACTAAGATTTCTTTCATAATTTTGTAGTCTTTGTATCATCATAATATCTAAGTTTGTAGAATGGATTTTGTTTTTTGAATTACTTTTTTCTATTTGTTTTGTAATTTCTGATTTGACCCTTTTTTGTTTGGCTACATCTATCCTTCCAAAAACCCTTAGGGTTTTCTTGTGGTTTTTTTAGGGAAGTTAGGAAATCTTATCTAAACCACCATCCTTAATCGATTGCTTCAAACAAAATAAGCACAACTTTGATTCATTTTTTACCTCAAAACGTAAAGAAAAAAAATACAGCCAAAAGTAATACAACAAAGCTAACCCATTGCATAAAAAAAGAGATTATTAAGACACAAAGCAAAGGATTTAGTTATTCATAAAGAAAATAAACATACAATAGAGAAACATGTAGAACTTACATATGCGAGCACCTAGGCTCTGAGACCAGTTTTTCACCATGGCGAATACACTGAGAAACAACTTTGAAGCACTCAGAACAACTGAAGAAAACACTCAGAATACTCTTACAAGGCACTCAGAACTACAAACGAAAGCTTACAATATTTTTTCGATGCCTTCCCTATTGGGTTTGAGGGCTATTTATAATCCTTCTGCCTTAAGGGTGAAGCAAAAGTACTGTTATTAGTGCATCATTATTTCCGTGGGTGGAGAATAAAGCGCTGGCTTTAGTTGGTGCATTTTTACTTTTCGTACCATAGTGGTTGAACCACTGTATTTTGCATATGCTGCTATTGTTTTTGTGGTCCATGTCGGTCCCACCATGCTTTAATCTGTTAAGGCAAGTGCTTCCAAAGTATCATCGTCTATGATATTATCTGGAACACCTAGCTCAAGATAATCTTTAAAATATTCATCTTTAACAGTCTGTCCAATCTTTCCTAATTTTAGGGATTTTAGGAAGATTTTAATTTCCATTCTCATTGAGATAAATCTTTCGTTTTAGATGCAAATGTGTCTAGGAAGAATACTATTTTTCCACAGTGGACTTTCTTTGCAAAATATTTGGTGTTAAAAGTGATTTTTTGGAAGAAGTCCATGGCAGCATGTCGCCTTGATATGTCTTCAGTAAACAGGTTGGGATTAAATTATTCTAAAATAAGAGGGGCATCTATATTTTGTATCAGCATCCATACTTGAACAGCTAAATGTAGATTGATGTAATCTCGTTCTTCCCAGATAGACCAAATCCAGAAGATAAATATTGTTGGGAATTTGTGGGCATAATCTGAGAGGATTTTTTTTCATGCATCTAGAATATAACTTGTGTAATCTTCTGGATGCGTTGTATTGGCATAAACTTCATGTATTATACCTTTCCATAGATGTTGCTAATATTCGGGTATTTCATTGAAACAAGCAATAATGCGAGGATTTTTCGGATGATATATAATAGAAAACCTTTTGATTTAGAAAGGGTGCTTGATGTGTTTCTTCTAGGTTTTTGAAGAACAAGAGTAATTTTTCTTCATCAAGAATATTCTGTTGATAGAGTTGTAGCATTTCTTGAATAGTTGCTTTAGCCTCAAGTTTAAAACTTCTTCTGTTTTAATGTTGAACAGTTGTATTAGAGTCAAAAAATCTTTGATGCTAAAGTGAATAAGATCTACTATTTGGATTGTTGAAAAGATTTCTACAAGAGAATCTCTATTTCTCAGCTCGTCTTCTACTTTGAGCAAGACAGCTGACTGGGAAGTAGTAGATCTTGATAATAGTAAATCTAGCTATTTTTTGTAGCAAAGTTCCCAAGATGTTTGTTCTTATCGAAGCTATTTTTTAGCCATATAAGTTTTTTCTATTTGGCTAAGTCGATAATATGCAGAACGCCAATCGCTGGCTTGGAGAGCTCTAAAACAGCCATTAATTTTATCATAGAATTCAATCTATCTCCTTTAAAGCTTTATTGTACCAATCTTTAGTGATGGTTGAGGCAAATTTTTTGCCCTTTTCAATTAGACCAGCTTGGCTTTTCTTTCCAACTAATGTTTTGACTTGTAGGATCATTTGAGAACTCTACGTCTATTGGGCTTGAATAATTTCTACCTGTTGGGCTTTCTGAATTTCTGCCCTTTGGTTTTGGGCTTCATGAGAATTTTCCACTTGTTAAGTGAAGGTGATCTTTTCTTGGGCTTTTTTCTTTTTTGGAAGAATTTCAGTAAATTTTCCCGATCTCTTCATTTTGTCTACAAAAGATTTGAGAAAAAGAAGTTCTTCGTTCATGGTCTGCTAAGACGATCAGAAAGAATGTTAGTAAAGCTAGGGATATAATTAACATTATAATTAAATTGTTCTACTTATTTTTATTATCAATTTCTATAGTAAATACTCGGTGGAGTAAATATATTTTTAGAATTTTAATGGCCAGTTTTATGGCAAATAATTCTTTGTCATAGGTAGCATATTTGCTTTGGGGTTTTGTAAATTTTCCCGAAGCATATGCTATTATTTCATTAGTGTTTTTTACTAATACTCTAGACAAAAATAAGTCTGAGGCATCTATTTGTAGTATAATATGCTTATCTTCTGTTGAAAAATAAAGAATTTTTTTTGGGTAACAAATTCTTTTATTTGTTTTATTTTCTTTTATTCCTCTGAACTTAAGAAAATAGGAAATTTATCTGTATTCCATCGACGAGGTTGTTCGCCATTTGTTATTTTGTATTTAGCTTGTTCTCTAGCTAACTTGTTTTGTAGGGCTTTTATTTTAGAGAAAAGTTTAGGTATAAATTTTTGTCCATAGTTTAGGAGTCCTAAAAAACATTGTAGCTATTTTAAACTGGTAAAATTTTTTGGAAATTCTTTGACTTTAGTATATGTATGGTCTTGTAATTGTATTTGGCTATTTTTTATTTGTTTGCCCAGAAAATCAATTTCTGTTTTGAATAGTTCAATTTTCTTTGGCCTTAAAATAATGCCATGGTTTAGCATTAATTTTATAACATGTAGAAGGTGACCTTTATGTTCCTCTTCTGTTTGAAAAAACTAAGATATCGTCGATATATCCAACAACATAAGGTAGATGTCCAAAAATAGAATTAATCAATTTCTAGAATATTTCAGGTGCATTTTTTAGACCAAATGGCATGACTAGCCATTCGAAATGCCCTTTGGATAACTAAAAGTTGTTAGCTCTATTGATGTTTAATTTGCAAGTTTGCTTTACCAAAATCCAACTTCTTCTTCTTCTTCTTCCTCTTTAAAGTCTTAAAGGCATACAATTAATACCGATGTCTTAAGCGTAAAGAAAATACAAAAAATATGGCCAAAGGTAATACAACAAAGCTAACCCATTCCACATACAAAGATATTATGATGACACAAAGACTTAAAAATTATGAAAGAAATCTTAGTTCCTAATGACACTTATCACTATCAAATTTTTAATACCCCAGATTATGAACATATAATCCATTTACCTACCATAGTAGGACAAGATGCAGCCATAGCAGAAATTTTGAATTTTATAGTGGATCAATTAAAAGAAATCAAAGATAAAATTCATAAACTTGAAAATAATAAACAACCTATTACTACAAGCTCAACGTTCCATTATAATGGAACAAAATTAACCAAACATTAAATGGTTAAATTACAATTAACTGATTATATTATGGATTTACAAAAATTAGATAAATCGATTTACTTGAAGTTCTTAGAGCTTCAAAAATAAGAACTAATTGGAGAAACTTTTAGTGAAAATATTTATAAATATTATGAACAAAATCAATAATTAATAGATTTTTATAGATCACAAATAAATTATAAAATCAACATGGAAAAAGGAGAAAGTAGTACACTTTCTCTGGTCCACCAGGATATGTACCACAATCTCCTCCACAACTATCTCCCCCTCCACCTCCACATATTCCTAGTCCTAAGTTCCATATGGGAGAACCACAAGGAGATATTTTGAAACAAATCCGTACGACTACTTATTCTACCATGCTAAATTATGGTAAACACTCAGATTGGCATTCATACCATAAAAATAAGAATCGACATCTTGAAGAAAAAAGAGACTCCACTACATGGAGATTAACACTAAATATTGATCATATTTCATATAAAAGAATAAAAGATTATTCCGTAGAATGGACACAAAAAATTAAGGGAACGATATTTATGCTTCCTCCCACCATGACTGCAGCAGAATATATACAGTTTGCTACTTCCTTTTGGGAAGGAACTGCTTTAGCTTAGTTAACAAATTTTGAAAAATATAATACATCTGAAAGTCAAAATAATTTATAACAACCGGCTAAACAAACAGCAATAGAAACGTTAATTTCTTTGTTAGTAGTCGATTTTATTAGATCAGAATGGAATGAAAAAAAAATTATGAAGAAAAACTTCATAAAATGAAATTATGTGATATATGTATGCAAGACGAATTTGTATCTACATATATAGGTTATATTTACCATTTAGACAAAACTCTTCAATAAGAATTTTGGATACAAGGGTTTTTTTTCCAAAATTCTATTCCCTTAGAACAACATAATCTCTGCTAATTATCACGAATTAATATCTTCACAAGGAACTATGAGGCCACATAACACTGGCATGCTCAGAAGAGCTTCTGTAGAAGCTATGGAAAAAACTTGTTAGAATACATCTGCTCAAAATGAAATACGTAAAAATTTGAAATCATCTAGAATGGGCTATAATTATTGCTCAAAATTCTCAAAAGACTTAAATTATATCTATGGGTGTCCTCTAATCTATGATTGGCGGCATTATTCAAAATCTTCCTTTAAAAATAAAAGAAGACAAAAATACAAAATCACTAAAAGAAAATAGAAACCTGAATTTAAACTGGATAAAAAATTTCAAAAAAAGAAATTTGTTGAAAAATATAACAAAAAAAGGTAAAAAAACATTATAGATGTTTTAAGTGAAACAAAGAAGGACATTATGCAAATGAATGTCTCATAAACATTAAGAAAGTTATTATCCTCAACTTAGAAGAATATTCCATCAATATTGGAACAATAGATGAAATTTCTAAATATAATTCTATCTATGAAATAACATCTTATTCTGACTCCACAGAGTCTGAATCTGACTCCATAGAGTCTGAATTTGAATTATCTTTAGAAAAACAATTAAGAGTTTGAAAAACTCAAAATCAACATGATTATAATAAATAAAACATTAATTGAAATAAAGGTTATATCTTTATTATCATCACTAAAACTTCTAAAAAAAAGAAAAAATATCCTCACTGTGATATAAAATCTATATGGGAAAAATGCTTAGATTAAAACATTATCGAACTAAAGAGGTAATGTTAGATCTAATCATTTTAATACCTTTTGACTACTATGAGATAATATACAATACCCCATATCATGCTAAAGAAAATATCTTTATTACCCAATAGATGATAGAACCCATGACTTATCAAACACCTACCCTTTTGATTAAAAATACTAGTATGGAAGATTTGATTATTTAATCAGACCAAATGATGCCATTAGAACATTAGTTATCCCCAAATATGAGGATTTTCCTATCATAACATTTGAAACAGTTATAGATGATTCTGAAAATTCCGAAAAATATTGGGAATTCAGAATCAATATGAACATAATTACTTCTAAAGAAGTAAATACAACAGAGCTACATGACAGTATAGGAGAACAATTCGAAATCACTACTGAAGATTTAGAAAAATTAAAAGAGGCTATACCTCATGGGAAAAAGAATGAGATTTATAAAGCCCCTTCTTTTAAATCTCATTTTTTAAATAAACACATATATTTTTGAGCGTATGCCAAGAAATTTAGGATTAAAGGGAGATGATGATTTAACATCCGTCAGTCTTCTAAAAAAATCAAAATATAGAAATTAAAAATCAAATATCAAAAAATGAAATATCTACATATAGGTATGATCCAACTAAAAATCACTGCTCTATTCTGAAGCAAAATAGATACACCCATAATGATAGTTTGTATGGATGAATGAATCATAAACAATCCCCTAAGGAGCATTATCGGAGGTGCCAAATCCAATCTTGCTAATAGTTATTCCGGATAAATATACATCTAGATTTTTGTATAAGTCTAGACGATCAAAATGTTGAAAAGACTTGTATATTATCAATTAGCCTTAAAGGTATACAATTATTATAGGGATCTAAAATCCCAGGAATACAATGGGAACACTATATGGCCGTAAATGATAATTCCATATTTAGGTCTATTACTCCTAGTAATTTTGTAAAACTTTTTAATGTTGGCATTACCAAAACCATTCAACCAAAAGTCGTAGACATACGACATCTAAAACTTGATAATGACATTCAACTTTTTGTAAAAACCTAAGGTTCAAATACCTGTTGAATATTTTATTACCTATGGCAATACAACTTCAAAAA
>JAIUJO010001551.1:17500-40000 GCA_023846275.1 Vanilla planifolia
AATGCCAATCATTGGCTTGTAAAGCATGGAAGCATCCATTAGTTTTCTCAAAGAAAGTTGGATCAAATTCTTTGAGATCTTTTTTATACCATTCTTTTGCCTCGTAGCAAACATTTTTCCTTTTTCGAAGGTTCCATAAGAATTGATTTTCTATTTAATCAAAACTCTATCTTTTAGTTTTAGGCAGATGTTTCCACTTTGACTTTTTGGGCCTTTGCTTTCTTAGGGAGAATTTCTATAAATTCTCCTACTCTTTTTATTTTTTCTACAAATTCTTTAAGAAATAAAAGATCTTCTTTGTTCATGGTCTGCTAAGAAAATCAGCAATAATATTAATAAATCTAGGAATATATTTAACATTATAATTGAATATCTCAAGGTATAAAGCAAGACGTATGCATCTAAGATTTTCTTTTGGATTATTTATGGTCTTTTTTTGAAAAAACTAGGCAATAGATTTGTTGTCAGTTTCTATTATAAATACTCTACAGAGTAGATATATTTTGAGACTTTTGATAGCTAATTTTATAGCTAATAATTCTTTATCATAAGTAGCATATTTACTTTGGGGTTTTGTAAATTTTCCCAAAGTATATGCTACAATTTTATTTGTATTTATTAATAAAACTGCAGACCAGAATAAATCTGAGGCTTCTATTTATATATAATATGTTCATCTTTTGTTGGAAAATGAAGAGTTTCATTTTTTGTAGCAAATTCTTTAATTTGTTTAATTTTCTTTTGTTCTTCTAAACTCAAGGAAACAGGAATTTTATCTGTATTCTAGCGACGAGATTGCTTGCTGTTAGTCATTTTGTATTTAGCATGTTTGTTAGCCAATTTGTTTTGTAAAACTTTAATTTTGGAAGAAAGTTTAGGTATGATATTTTTACCATAGTTTAAGAGTCCTAAAAAACTTTACAGTTGTTTTAACTTGGTGAATTTTTTGGGAAACTCTTTCACTTTTGTATATACATGATCTTGTAATTATACTTGACCATTTTTTATTTATTTTCCTAGAAAATCGGATTTGGTTTTGAATATCAAAATAATACCATGGTTTAGCATTATTTTGATAATATGTAAAAGGTGACCTTTATGTTCTTCCTCAATTTGAGAAAAAAAAGTATATTGTCTATGTAAGTGACGCCATAAGGCAAATGCTAAAAAAAGAATTAATCCATTTTTGGAACATTTGAGGAGCATTTTTAATCCAAATGGCATGGCTAGCCATTCAAAATGCCCTTGTAGACTGCTAAAAGCTATTAATTCTATTGATGTTTTGTTTACAAGTTTGATTTGCCAAAATCTTGATTTGGCATCAAAATTGCTATAGTATTTTACACTTTGGATTTGTTTCATTAGGTGCTCGGTAGTTGGAACAAAATAACAATCAAATTTTGTGAAGAGTTTAACTTGGGATAATTGATGGCCATTTGGGCCTTACCACATTTTATTTCTACGTTATTTCGTACTATAAATGTTGAAGAAGAATGCGAGCTGTGGCTCTTTTGTGTTAGTTCTAAATTTAACAGTTCCTATATTTGATTGTTAAATTCTTGTTTATCTATTGGAGATAACATTATATTTTTGACTCGTACATTGGTATTTTGGTATTGTTCTAAGAGTTCTATAGAATAATAGCGAGGAGATTTATAAAACAATTTTAGAGGGTCGTTAGAATATAGAGGTTCTAAGAGTTTATGAATTGTTTCATCAAAAGGGGTTGCATTTGGAAGGTTATATGTATAAATTGGATGAGTGTAGGTATTGGTATCAATGAGAGTAGTTCTGGGTTATTCACCATGTTGGGTTGTAGAAAAGTAAGGTGTAATCCGTGCAGGAAGATGCATACGAGGAATAACGTGTCGATCAAAGTCAAAGAAGTGGGTATTAAAAGGAGCAAAATGGCAAAGATTGTCAAGCCCAAGTAATCAATCAGTATTAAAATCTAATGGTAATAACACAGTTAAATGTATAAGCATGAGGATTATTGTAAATATCACGTATAGAGATTTTGAGATTTGTTACTTTATGGGTGACAGGGACTTGTTTTCGCATAAAATCGGTTAGTATTGTTTTGGTTTCTAAAGGAAGCCAAAATTACTTAGGAATGAAGATTTGTTGAAGTAAACTTGCTTCAGCACCAGTACTAAAGCATGAATGTTACATCCTCATAGATAGGAAGATATATAGTAATAGGAAGATAAATATATAATTGAGCTTTATTCTTTAAATCCATTTCGGGAGGAGTAATAGATTCTTTATTTTCAAGAAATCACAAGGTACGACCTTCAAATGGATCTTGTAGAGGAATATGAAAGCTTGGTCTTGCTTCTAGAGATTCAGATGTTTGTCCTTCTTCATAATATCTTGGAAGACTCATTGAAGAAGTAGTACAATTGATAGGATCTTTTGTAACAGTAAAAACTGTATTGTCAGAAGCAATAAAATATTCTACTGGTATTTGAACCTTTGGTTTCAAGGTTTTTATAAAAAATTAAATATCATTATCTAGCTTAATATGTCATATGTCCATGACTTTTGGTTGGATTGTTTTCCCAATCCTAACATTAAATAATTTTATGAAGTTGTTTGGGGTGATGGATCTAAATGTGGAAGTATCATTTAGAGCAATGCAGTGTTCCCAATATATACGTAGGATTTTTTATCGAGGTAGTAAATGTATTCCTTTAAGGCTTATTGATAATGTACAAGTCTTTTCAAAATTTTGGTCGTCTAGACTAATACAAAAATCTAGGTGAATGTTTATTCTAAACAATCTATTAGCAAGATCGGATTTGGCTCCTCTAATTATGCTGCTAAGTGGCTTGTTAATGATTTATTCATCCATACAAATGATCATTATTGGTATATCTATTCCACTATAGAATAGAGCAGTTATTCTTAATTGGATCATACCTATGTGTAAGTATTTCATTTTTGGGTATTTGTTTTTAATTTTTCTACTTTGTTTTTGTTAAGAAGATTGATGGATGTTGAATCATCTCCTTTAATTCTATATTTCCTTACATATGCTTGAAAATATGTGTGTGTTGATTAAGAAAATGATATTTAAAAGAAGGGGCTTTATAAATCTCATTTTTTTCTCCATGAGGTATTGCCTCTTTTAGTTTTTCTAAGTCTTTATTTGAGATTTCAAATTCTTCTCCCACACTGTCATGTAGTTCTGTTGTGCTTACTTCTTCAAAAGTAATGGTATTAATATTACTCTAAATCTTGATATTTTTCAAAATTTTCTATTATGTTAGTTTCAAATGTTATAATCAAAAAATCTTCCCATTTGAGAATAACGAGTAATTCGATTGCATCATTATGTCTGATTAAAAAATCCCAATCTTTTAGACTGGCATTTTTATTTGAGACTATAGGTGCTTGATATGTCATGGGTTCAATTATCCCATGGGTAATAAAGATATTTTCTTTTGCATGATATGGGATATTACGTATGATCCCATAGTATCCAAATGATATTAAAATGATTTGATTGAATGTTACCTCTATAGTTTGATAATGTTTTAGTCTAAGCATTTTCCCATGTAGATTGTATATCCTGGTGAAGATATTTTTTTCATTTTTGGGAAGTTTTAGTGATGGTAATAAAGGGATAACCTTTATTTGTGTTAATGTTTTATTTATTGTAATCATATTGATTTTGAGTTTGTCAAAATATTTTAGTTGTTTTCTAAAGGTTATTCAGATTTAGACTCTGTGGAGTTATATTCAGACTTTGTGGAGTCAGAATAAGATGTAATTTTATAGGCATAATTACTATCATCAGAAATTTCATCAATTGTTCCAATGTTGATGGAATATTCCTCTATGTTAGGAATAATAACTCTTTTGATGTTAACTAGACATTTATTTGCATAATATCTCACTTTCTTATATTTAAAACATCTACAATGTTTTTTACCTTTCTTTTTATTATATTTTTTTTGATAAACTTCTTTTTCTTAAACTGTTATTCTTTTCTAAATTTGGGATTCTATTTTCTTTTAGAAATTTCATATCATGGATTTCTTTTGTGTTTAGCATAATATGGTTTAGAAATGTATGTTCTCCAATCATAAATAGGTGGAAAATCATAAATATAATTTAAATCTTCTAAGAATTTTGAGCAAAAGTTGCAGTCCATTCTAGAAGATTTTAAGTTTCTACTCATTTCTATTTTAGCAGAAGTATTTTTGCAGATCTTTTTAATATATTCTGCACGTGCTCTTCTAAGCATTCCTATGTTGTGTTGTCGAAGAGTTCTCTACATGTAACTCCTCGTATTTTGAGGATATTATAATGTTCCAAGGGAAAGGTAGTTTAGAAAAAAACACTTATATCAAAAGCACTTATTGAGGAGTTTCATTTAGATGATAAATATATCCTATATATGTAGAAACAAATTCATCTAACATACATATATCACATAATTTCATTTTATGAAGTTTTTCTTCATAGTTTAGGTTTTCACTCCATTTTGATCCCGTAAAATCAACAATTAATAGTGAAGCTAGCATTTCAATTACAGTTTGTCTATCTGTTTGTAGGATTTTTTGACATTCATCTTTATTCTTTTGTTCGAAATTTTTCAACCAAGATAGTGTATTTCCTTCCCAGTATGATGTAGAGAATTTTATGTATTCTGAAACATTCATCGTAGGAGGAATCATAAATACAGTTCTTTTATTTTTTGAGTCTATTCTATACAATAGTCTTTAACTCTTTTATATGGTATATTATCTATATTTAAAGTGAGTTCCCAAGTTGAGGAGTCTCTCTTTTCTTCTAAATGATGATTTTTATTTTTATGGTATGTACGCCAATATTAGCATTTACCATAATTTAACATGGATGAATACGAAGGAGTAGTACGAACTTGTTCCATATTATCTCCTTATGATTCTTGCATATTAACTTTAGGTAAAGGTGTTTGTGGAACATAATCATGAGAACCAGGGAGATAGAGAGTACTTTTACTACTTTCTCCTTTTTCCATTCTATTGTTATAATCATTTTTATTAGGTTTTTGTAAAAGTATATAACTTCATGATTTTTTTCATAGAAGTTATAAATTTTTTTATTAGAAATTTCTCCAATGAGCTTTTTCTTTTTGAAGTTCTAGGAACTCCAAGTAAAAGGATTTATCTAATTTTTGTAAATCCATAATAAAGTCTATGGATTTTAATTTAACCATTATTATTTGGTTAGTTTTGTTTCAATATAATAGAACTTTGATGTATTATTACTTTTGCGTTCTAGATTTTTAATTTTATCTATGATCTTTCTTAATTGACACATCACAGATTGCAGCACGCACACTTTTACACAAGTAATTTACAATAGCTCACTATTTTACACGAGTAGAGGTTTACAATAGTGGAGGCAAGAAGAGAGAGCTAAGAGAAAACAGAAAGTAGAAAGCAGAAAGAAGAAAGCTAGAGTCCTTCTGATGATCGAGTTCTTGGAGGTCTTCAAAATTTATAGGCTGAGCTTGCTTAGATTGGAAGCAAACGTCAGTACCTTTAACTGTAGAAATTATCATTATTGTTTATTGTACGATTTTTCACTGTTCATTGTACGATTTCACTGTAGATCATACAATTTTTTCACTGTAGACAACTGTAGATCGTACAATATTCATGCACTGTTCACTGTAGTTAGTGCACCTTTATTGTAGAAGAATAATTTGAAATCTCTGATGAAGATCTAGAGAAACTCAAAGAGGCTATACCTCACAGAGAAAAAAAAAGAGATTTATAAAACTACTTCTTTTAAATTTCGCTTTCTTAATAAACATACATATATTTTTGAACGTGTGCAAGGAAATATAGTATATTGATTAGTTTTTTCAAGTTTTATAATCTTATCTTTGATCTCTTCTAACTGATCTAAAATAAAATTTAAAATTCCTTAGATGATAGGATCTTTTCCTACTGTGGTAAGTAAATGGATTTTGTTTTCCTAATCCTAAGTATTGTTAGTAACTTGACATCAATAAGTATTATTGGGGAGCAAGATATCTTTCATGTTTAATGGACTTTGTGTCATAATAATATCATAAGTTTGTGCAAAGGATTTTGATTTTTGAATTACTTTCTCATGTCTTTTTTTGTATTTTCTACTTTTACCCTTGTTTGTACGGCTACGTCTATCCTTCTTAAAACCTCTAGGGTTTCCCATGGTTTTTTAGAGGAAGTAAGGAGCCTTTTTAGGGGAAGTTAGGTATGGCTGAAAAAGGTAAAACCTTTGCAACAAGAGTTACCAAAGAATGGTATAACAAAGAATTAAAAACATCCAATCCAAAATTTTTCGATAAACTCGATGAATGTTTTAAAACAGTCCAACGAAACGATTGGTGAGCAGCCAACTATTGGCTAACACAAATAGAAAAAACCCATCTGGAAATGAAACAAAACTCTGCTTTACAAACTAAAAAGGATGATAAGTACAAAAGGAGTCTTGAAGCTCTACTCACGAGATCCTCTACAAAATAATCAATGACTTTACAAGCCTTAGAACAACAATTGCAAAAAACAGAAGCTTTAGACGAAATATTTTCTCAAATCCAAACTTTTGATCTAATCCATTTCAGGATTAAAGATTTCTTGCCTATCTTGCAGTAATTCAATGTTCAAATAGAACAAATAAGAGAAATAGAAGGAGAAGTCACGATAAATGAGATATTACAATTATACCAACAAAAGATCCTAGACGAAGATAAACTAGTTCTATTCTTCAAACAACTGGAAGAGACTAACATTAAACAACTTTTTAATACAAAAGAAGTCTTCTATATAGGAGATTCAAGACCCAGACTCATAGTATGCTTTAATGAAATACCTCAATATCAACAACACCTACGAAAGGGTATTGTACACGAGGTATATATTAACACCTCTCAGCCTAATGACTATAAGGGATACATTTTTAGATATATGTCGACAAAGCTTAAAAATATATTCCGACAAATTTTCTATAGTCTTTCTTTTTCGAATATGGTCGGTTTCGCAAGAACGTGAATACCTCAATTATTATTCTACTATCCAACTTTGGAAGCTAATGAGGATTTCAGACACTCCTAAATTAGAGGAATTCAAAACAAGCACTTTTAACGAAGAAGATCAACAATGGAAAACTACAACTGAATTCTTCCAGAAAATAGATTTTTGCACCAAATATTTAGCAAAAAGAGTACATGGTGGCAAAATGGTTTTTTTCATTGACACACTAGCAACTGAATAAGAAGAAGAAGCCTCTAGATTTTGAAAAATGAGGGCATTTCTCAAAAATATCAAGTTACGACGAATCAGACTACAAGCAAAAGAAGAATTTAACAATTTGGGAAATATGCCCTACGTAGGCTCTAAAAATGACAATGAGCTAGATGAAGATACCATGAACACACTAGCACTTACTAATTAAGCATGGTGGATCCATTATAAAAGTAAAGCTCAACCAACTACAGACACATTAATAAAAGATACCGTCAAATCAAAATAAAGGAAAGGCCATCAGAGCGCCAGCAAAAAAGACACCAGAGCACCAGTAAGAAAAAGAAAGTGCACCAACTAGAGGCTACAGCAACAGTGTACTACCAAAGCTTCCTATCAAAGCAAACGCGTCTAAAAATCCCACAATTGTAGAAGTAGAGGGTATCGAGAAACTAGCCTTGAGTCCTCAAGTCTTTTTCCGCCTCTTAGGCCTTACTGAATGTTAAAACCTGTTGGACTTTGCTGGAAGTTCTGGCTTGTAGGGCCTTTGAGGATGATTCGACCAGTTGGGCCTTATTGGAGGATTCGATTTGTTGGGCCTTTGCCTTCTTTTCATTTTTTCAACAAAGGCTTTTAAGAACTGTAAATCATCTTCATTCATTGCCTGGACAAGAAATCTATAAGAGTATGACTAAAACCAGTGTTATATTTGACGTTATAAGAATAAATTACTAAATAAAGGGTAAGACGTATGCATCTTAGATTTTCTTCAAGGTTATTCAAAGTTTTCTTTTGTAAAAATTGTACAACAGATTGATTGTCTGTTTCTATGTTAAATGTTCTATGTAAGAGATAAATTTTTAGACTTTTTATTACTAGTTTAATTGCTAGTAATTCTTTTTCATATGTGGCATACTTGTTTTGTGCTTTAATGAATTTTCTAGATATATAAGCTATTATTTCTGATGTGTTGGTAATGAGAACACCAGACTAATACATATTCGAAGCATCTGTTTGTAATATTATAGAATCAATTTCTATAGGAAAAAAAGGATTTGTTTTGTAGTAAAAAATTCTTTAATGTTTTGTATTTCTTTTAGTTCAACTTTTGTTAGAGAAATAGGTATTTTTCTGTATTCCAATGACATGGCTGTTTGCCAGTTTTTTTATATTTTACATATTCTTAAGCTAATTTATTTTGTAAGACTTTTATTTTGGAAGATAATTTTGGTATAAATTTTCTTCCATAATTTAATAGGCCTAGAAAACTTTGTAGTTGTTTATGATTAGTAAACATTTCAGGGAATTTTTTTACTTTAGAATTGATATGATCTTGTAATGTATTTGACCATCTTTTATTTGTTTTCCTAAAAAATCAATTTCTGTTTTGAATAATTCAATTTTATTAGGGCTCAAAATAATACCATGATTTAGCGTGAGTTTGATAATATGTAAAAGATAGTCTTTATGTTCTTCTTCTATTTGTAAGAAGACAAGAATATCATCAATATATGTCACCACATACGGTAAATGGCCAAAGATAGAGTTGATCCATTTTTAGAAAATTTGTGGTGCATTTTTTAGACCAAAGGGCATTACAAGCCATTGAAAATGTACATAAAGTAGTTTGAGATAAAGTTGTTTAAGTGGTATCAGTAAGTTGATTTTTATCTATAACCACAGTTGTTTGAGGTAAAGTTGTTTGACTGGTATCGATAAGTTAATTTTTATTGATAAGCGTAGTGGGTTTTTCACCACGCTGGGCTGTGGGAGAAAAATAAGGAGCAAGGCATGTTGGAAGATGGATGCGAGGGATGGAATGGCCATCAAAGTCAAAAAAATGGGTATTGAAAGGAGCGAAAAGTCGTTGATTATCTAATCCAAGTAAACAATTCGTATTAAAGTCTAATAGTAATAAGGCAAAATGGAATTCATAGTGATTTGATATTGTTAGATATAAACTATATGGGTAACTGGAACTTGTCTACCCATAAAGTTGGTGAGGGTTGTTTTGGCTTTTAAAAGAAGCCAAAATTGTTTAGGAATAAATATTTGTTGCAGTAAACTGGCTTCTGTGGCATTGTCTATGAAAGCATGTAGTGTTACATCTTCATATTTAGGAAGATGTTTGGTTATAGGCAGATAGATATGTAATTGCGTATTTTCTTTAAATCAATTATGGAGGAGTAATAGATTTTTTATTTTCTAACATACGTAACATTCTTCCTTCAACAGAGTCTTGGTTTGGCATATAAATGCTAGGTCTAGCTTCTAAAGGTTCAAAGGTTTCGTTGGGTTCATAATGTTAAGGAAGACTTAAAGTAGAGGTTGCCCTTTTTCTTGGATTTTTGGTAATAGTAGAAATTATATTGTTAGAAGCAATAAAATATTCAACTAGAATTTGAGCCTTAGGTTTTAAGGTTTTAACAAATAATTGAATGTCGTTATCTAATTTAAGGTGTCATGTACTTATGATTTTTTGCTGGATAGTTTTTCCAATTCCAATATTAAATAATTTGACAAAATTATTTGGGGTGATGAATTTAAATGTGGAACTATCATTTAGAGTCATGTAGTGTTCTCATTGTATTCCTAGGATTTTTTATCCTAGTAATAGTTGTATACCTTTTAGACTAACTGATAATGTACAAGTCTTTTCAATGTTTTGATCGTCTAGACTTATACAAAAATCAGGATGGATATTTATCCCAAATAGTCAATTAGCATGATTGGACTTCGCTCTGCAAGTAATGGTACTGAGTGGATTATTAATGATTCATTCGTCCATACAAACGATCATTATAGGTGTATCTATTGCACTACGAAATAATGTAGCTATTTTTAATTGAATCATACCTATGTGTAGGTATTTCATTTTGGGGTATTTAGTTTTAATTTTTCTATTTTATTTTTATTAAGAAGGCTGATTGATGTTAGATCATCATCACTTTTAATTCTATATTTCCTTGCATATATTCAAAAATATATGTATGTTATTGAGAAAATGAGATTTAAAAGAAGGGGTTTTATAAATCTTATTTTTTTCTCCATGAGATATAGCCTCTTTGAGTTTCTTCAGATCATCATCAGAGATTTCAAATTGTTCTCCTACACAATCATGTAGTTTTATAGTATTTAATTCATTAGAAATAATGGTATTCATATAACTCTGAATTCTTGGTATTTCTCAGAGTTTTCTACTACGTCCATATTAATTGGAAAATCTTCATATTTGTGAAAAACAAGTAATCCAATTAGGTAGTTAGGTCTGATTAAATAACCACATTCTTCGAGACTAGTATTTTTAATTAGAATTATTGGTGCTTGATATGTAATGGGTTCTATTATTCCATGAATAATAAAGACAATTTTTTTTGTATCATAAGTGATATTATGTATTATCCCATAGTATCCAAAAGGTATTAAAATGATTAGTTGTAACAATACCTCTATAGTGCGGTATCGTTTGAGTCTAATCATTTTTCCCATATAGATAGTATATCCTAGAGAGGATATTTTTTATTTTTTGGAAAGTTTTAATGAAGGTAGTAAAGGGATAATTTTAATTTGATTTAATTTTTTATTTATCATTATCACGTTAATTTTGATCTTTTAAAATTCTTGGATATTTGTTTCTGAATTTTGTTCAGAATCGGTGTCGATAGAATTGAACGAGGTATAATAAGATGAAATTTTAGAAAGGGAATTATCTTCAGAAGTTTCATCAATAATTCTTATATTTATAGAATACTCATTTATGTCATATATAATTATACTTTTGATATTAACAGGACATTCATTTGCATAAAGTCCTTCTCTGTTGCATTTACAGCATCGACAATGCTTTTTTCCTTTCTTTTTATTGTTTTTTAAACAAATTTCTTTTTCATAAATCTTTGTTCTTTTCTAAATTCTAGTTTTCATTTTCTTTTAGTAATTTTATATTTTTATTTTCTTTTCTTTTTAAAAGAAGGTTTAGAGTATTGACTCCAATTATAAACTATAGGACAACCATAAATATATTTTAAATCTTCTAAAAATTTAAAGCAACAATTATAGTCTATTCTAGAAGATTTTAAATTTCTACTCATTTTCTTTTGAGCAGAAGTAATTTCACAAGTTTTTTCCATGGCTTCTATACAAGCTCTTCTGAGCATGCTAGTGTTATGTTGTCTCATTGTTCCTTGTGAGGTTAATAGCTCGTTATATTTTGTAGAAATTATGTTATTCCATGGGAAGTGTATTTTAAAATAGAACCCTTGAATCAAAAATTCTTGTTGAAGTGTTCTGTCTAAATGATAAATGTATCTTATGCATGTAGAAACAAATTTGCTAGTAGGCACATATCACATAATTTCATTTTATGAAGTTTTTCTTCATAATTTTTTTTCATTCCATTCAGATCTAGGAAAATCTGCTGCTAATAAAGAAATTAGCATTTCAATTACTGTTTGTTTAGCTTATTGTTGCAGAATATTTTGACATTCTTGGGTATTATGTTTTCAAAATTTGTTAACCAAGCTAACGCATTTCCTTCCCAGTATGAACTAGCAAACTGTATATATTTTGATACAGTCAAAGTCGGAGGAAGCATGAATATGGTTTCCATTATTTTTTGGGTCCATTCTACACAATAATCTTTTATTTTTTTTTGTAAGGAATATGATATATATTTAATGTTAAATCCTAAGTAGAGGAGTCATGTTTTTCCTCAAAATGTCGATTTTTATTTTTATGGTATATACGCCAATCGGAGCATTACCATAATTTAGCATGGTAGAATATGAAGGAGTTGTATAGACTTTTCTATGTTATCTCCTTGTGATTCTCTCACATTGATTTCAATAGAGTGAATATGTGGAGGAGGTGGAGAAGGTTGATATGGTTGAGTAGATTGTGATACATATCCTGGTGGACCAGGAAGATAGAGAGTAATACTTTCTCCTCTTTCCATGTTGATTTTATAATCTGTTGAAGATTTATAAAAATCTATTAATTATTAATTTTGTTCATAATATGTACAAATATTTTCACTAAGGATTTCTCAAGTAAGTTCTTTCTTTTAAAGTTCCAAGAACTTCAAATAAATTGATTTGTCTAATTTTTGTAAATCCATAACAAAATTTGAAGTTTGTAGTTTAATCTTTTATTGTTTGGTTAATTTTGTTCCAATATAATGGAATTTTGATGTAGTAGATTGTTTAGTCTTTTTGAGTTTTATAATTTTATCTTTGATATCTTTTTAAATTAATTTAAGGTTTAAGAATTCTTGGATTTGATTATGCAATTCTTGTTTATCTATGGGTGATACCATTATACTATTAACACATATATTGGTATTGTGATATTGTTCAAGTAAACCTTAAATTAATTCAAAAAAGCCATAGTCCACATTCCTCTCCTGCATTTATCATTTGAAATCATGCTTAAATAAAAAGAGGAAAAGCACGAATGGTTATTAACTATCGCAAGCTTAACTCTTGCACAAACTTTGATGGATATTTTATTCCAACCCGAAATACCTTATTAAACAAGTGCAAGGTGTTAAATATTATAGCAAATTTGATGCCAAATCTTGATTTTGGCAAATCAAATTAGCTAATCAAACAACAATAGAACAAACAGTCTTTAGCTGTCCACAAGGACATTTGAATGGCTTGTAATGCCCTTTAGTCTAAAAAATGCACCACAAATTTTCCAAAAATGGATCAACTCTATCTTTCGCCATTTACCATATGTAGTGGCATACATTGATGACATTCTTATCTTCTCACAAACAGAAGAAGAACATGAAGACCATCTTTTACATATTATCAAACTCATGTTAAATCATGGTATTATTTATAGTCTTGAGAAAATTGAATTATTCAATACAAAAATCGATTTTCTAGGAAAACAAATAAAAAATGGTCAAATACAATTACAAGATCATATCTATTCTAAAGTAAAAGAATTCCTTGAAATGTTTACTAATCTTAAACAACTAAAAAAGTTTTCTTGGCCTATTAAATTATAGAAGAAAATTTATACCAAAATTATCTTCCAAAATAAAAGCCTTACAAAATAAATTAGCTGAACAACAAGCAAAATATAAAAAAACAACTGGCAAATAGCCCTGTTGTTGGAATATAAGAAAAACCTATTTCTTTAACAAAAGTTGAACTAAAAGAAATACAAAACATTAAAGAATTTGTTACTACAAAACAAATCCTTTATTTTCCTAAAGAAATATATTTTATAATATTACAAACAGATGCTTCCGACATTTATTGGTCTGGTGTTCTCATTACCAACACATAAGAAATAATAGCTTATACATCGAGAAATTTCACTAAAACACAACACAAGTATGCCACATATGACAAAGAATTACTAGCCATTAAACTAGCAATAAAAAGTTTAAAAAATTACCTCTTACATAGAACATTTATAATAGAAATAGACAATCAATCTGTTGCACAATGTTTACAAAACAAAACTTTGAATAACCCTGAAGAAAATCTAAGATGCATACATCTTGCTCTTTATTTAAAAATTTATTCTTATAATGTCAAATATATCCATGGTTTTACTAATACTCTTGCTGATTTCTTTTCCAGGCAATGAATGAAGAAAATTTGCAATTCTTAAAAGCCTTTGTTGATAAAATGAAAAGAATAGGAGAGTTCACAAAAGTTCTCGCAAAGAAGGCAAAGGTCCAACAGACCTAATCCTCCAATAAGGCCCAATAAATCGAATCATCCTCAAAGGCCCTGCAAGCTGAAACTTCCAGCAAAGCCCAACAGGCATTAACATTCAGTAAGGACCAAGAGGCAAAAAAAAAACATGATAAAAACCCAACTGGTTTTGACTAAAAATCTTGAAAAAACAATGCCAGCTAAATTCTTGCCCAAGAAAAAAGGTTCATTAGGTATGTTTGAAAAAAGAAAAACCTTCGCAGTAACAATTACCAAAGAATTAAGAACATCCGATCCAGAATTTTTTGATAAACTCAATGGATGTTTCGAAGCAGTCCAAGGAAACGATTGGAGAGCAACCAACTATTGGCTAACACAGATAGAAAAAACCCATTTGGAAATGAAACAAAACTGTACTCTACAAACTGAAAAGGATGATAAGTACAAAAGGAGTCTTGATGCTCTACTCACGAGATCCTCTACAACACAGCCAATGACTTTACAAGCCTTAGAACAGCAATTGCAAAAAATAGAAGCTTTAGCCAAAAATTTTTCTCAAATCCAGGCTTCTGGCCTAATCCATTTCAAGATTAAAGATTTCTTCCTTATTTTGCAACAATTCAATGTTCAAATAGAACAAACAAGAAAACTAGAAGTCGAAGTCACGGTACAATAGATGCTCTAGTTATATCAACAACAGATCCTAGATGGAGATAAACTAGTTATAATCTTCAAACAACTAGAAGAAACTAACATTAAACAACTTTTTAATACAAAAGAAGTCTTCTATACAGGAGATTCAAGACCCAGACTGACAGTATGCTTTAATGAAATAACTCGATATCAACAACCCCTATGAAAGGGTATCACATGAGGTATATATTAACACCTCTCAGCCTGATGACTATAAGGGATACATTCCAGACATATGTCAGCAAAACTTAAAAATGTATTCCAACAAATTTTCTAGTCTTTCTTTTTTGAATATGGTCAGTTTGGGAAGAACGTGAATACCTCAGTTGTTATTCTACTATCCAACTTTGGATGCTAATGAGGATTTCAAACACTCCTAAATTAGAGGAATTCAAAAAAAGCACTTTTAATGAAGAAGATGAACGATGGAAAGCTACAACAGAATTCTTCTAGGCAATAGATTTTTGTACCAAATATTTAGCAAAAAGAGTACATGGTGACAAAATGGTTTTTTTCATTGACACATTAGCAATTGAACAAGAAGAAGAAGCCTCTAGATTTCAAAAAATAAGGACATTTCTCAAAAAGATCAAGTTAAGATGAATCAGACAACAAGCAAAAGAAGAATTTTACAATTTGGAAAATATGTCCTATGTAAGCTCTAAAAATGACAATGAGCTAGATGAAGACACCATGAATGCACTAGCACTTACTGATTCAAATTGTGTCATTAAGCCTGATTAAGTAATCCCAATCTTTGAGACTAGTATTTTTAATCAAAACTGTCGGTGCTTGATATGTCATGGGTTTTATTATCCCATGAGTAATAAAGATATTTTCTTTTGTATGGTAAAGGATATTATGTATTATCCTATAGTATCCAAAAGGTATTAAAATGATTTGTTCTAATGTTTCCTCTATAATGCAGTATCATTTGAGTGTAATCATTTTTCCCTTATAGATAGTATGTCCTGTAGAGGATATTTTTTCTTTTTTCGGAAAGTTTCAACGAAGGTAGTAAAGGGGTCATTTTAATTTGAGTTAATGTTTTATTTATCGTTATCATGTTAATTTTGAGTTTTTCAAATTCTTGAATTTGTTTCTGAATTTTGTTCAAAATCGGTGTCGATAGAATTGGACGAGGTATAATAAGATGAAATTTCATAGTGGGAATTATCTTAAAAAATTTCATCAATAGTTCCTATATTTATAGAATACTCATTATGTTAGATATAATTATACTTTTGATATTAACAGGACATTCAATTGCATAATGTCCTTCTTTGTTGCATTTAAAGCATCGACAATGGTTTTTCCCTTTCTTCTTATTATATTTTTTAACAAATTTCTTTTTCATAAATCTTTGTTATTTTCTAAATTATGGTTTTTATTTACTTTTAGTAATTTTATATTTTTGTCTTCTTTTCTTTCTAAAAGAAGGTTTTGAGTATTGACTCCAATTATAAACTAGAGGACAATAATAAATATAATTTAAATCTTTTGAAAATTTTGAGCAACAATTGTAGCCCATTCTAGAAGATTTTTAATTTCTACTCATTTCCTTTTGGGTAGAAATATTTTCACAAGTTTTTTCATGGCTTCTTCACAAGCTCTTCTGAGCATGCCAGTGTTATGTTGTCTCATTGTTCCTTATGAGGTCAATAATTTGTTATATGTTGTAGAAATTATGTTATTCCATGGGAAGGGTATTTTAGAAAAGAACCCTTGAATCCAAAATTCTTACTGAAGAGTTTTGTCTAAATGATAAATATATCGTATGTATGTAGAAACAAATTTGTATAACATACATATATCACATAATTTCATTTTATGAAGTTTTTCTTCATAATTTTCATTTTCATTCTATTCGGATCTAGTAAAATCTGCTACTAATAAAGAAATTAACATTTCAATTTTTGTTTGTTTAGTTTATTGTTGTAGAATGTTTTGACATTCTTGGGTATTATTTTTTTCAAAATTTGTTAACCAAGCTAATGCATTTCCTTCCCAGTATGAAGTAGCAAACTGTACATATTCTAATACAGTCATAGTGGGAAGAAGCATGAATATGGTTTCCTTTATTTTTTGGGTCCATTCTACACAATAATCTTTTATTTTTTTTTGTAAGGAATATGATCTATATTTAATGTTAAACCCAAGGAAGAGGAGTCTCATTTTTCTTCAAAATGTCAATTTTTATTTTTATGGTATATATGCCAATCAGAGTGTTTACCATAATTTAGCATGGTAGAATATGAGGAGTCATATGGACTTGTTCTATGTTATCTCCTTGTGATTATCTCATATGATTTTAGGAGTGGGAATATATGGAGGTAGAGAAGGTTGATGTGGTTGAGGAGATTATGGTACATATCCTAGTGGACCAAGAAGATAGAGAGTAATACTTTCTCTTCTTTCCATGTGGATTTTATAATCCGTTTGAGATTTATAAAAATCTATTAATTGTTGAATTTGTTCATAATATGTATAAATATTTTCACTAGGGATTTCTCTAGTAAGTTCTTTCTTTTGAAGTTCTAAGAACTTTAAATAAACTGATTTGTCTAATTTTTGTAAATCCATAACAAAATTTA
The DNA here is from genome assembly GCA_023846275.1 of Vanilla planifolia. Classification (NCBI taxonomy): domain Eukaryota; kingdom Viridiplantae; phylum Streptophyta; class Magnoliopsida; order Asparagales; family Orchidaceae; genus Vanilla; species Vanilla planifolia. The sequence goes on from JAIUJO010001551.1 coordinate 34,691, forward strand.
AAGATTGTAGTCTAACCATTTATTGTTTGGTTAATTTTGTTCCAATATAATGGAATTTTGATGTAGTAGGTTGATTAGTTTTTTCAAGTTTTATAATCTTATCTTTGATCTCTTTTAACTTATCTACGATAAAAGTAAAAATTCGCACGATGACACGATCTTGTTCTACTATGGTAGGTAAATGGATTATGTGTTCATAATCATGAGTATTATTAGTAACTTGACATATGAATACCATTACTTCTGAGAAGTAAATACTACAGAACTACATGATAGTGTAGGAGAACAATTTGAAATCTCTGGTGAAGATCTAGAGAAACTCAAAGAGGATATACCTCACGAAGAAAAAAATGAGATTTATAAAATCCCTTCTTTTAAACCTCACTTTCTCAATAAACATACATATATTTTTGAATGTATGCAAGGAAATATAGAATTAAAAGGTGATGGTGATCTAACATCCATCAACCTTCTTCATAAAAAAATAAAAAAATTAAAAACTAAATACCCCAAAATGAAATACCTATGATAAAGGATTTGTTTTGATGTAGTAGGTTGATTAGTTTTTTTTCGAGTTTTATAATCTTATCTTTGATCTCTTTTTACTGAACTAAGATAAAATTTAAAATTCCTGCTATGATAGGATCTTGTCCTACTGTCGTAGTTAAATGGATTATGTGTTCATAATCCTGAGTTTTGTTAGTAACTTGACATTGATAAGTGTCATTAGGGACCAAGATATCTTTCATGTTTTGAGGACTTTCTGTCATATTAATATCATAAGTTTGTATAAAGGATTTTGATTTTTGAATTACCTTTCTCATTCCTTTTTTGTATTTTCTACTTTGACCCTTATTTGTGCAACTACGTCTATCCTTCCTTCAACCTCTAGGATTTCTCATGTTTTTCTAAGGGATGATAGGGAGTCTTTCTAAACCACTAACCCTAATAGACCGCTTCATACAAAAAGAGCACAGTGTCAATTCGTTTCCTACATCAAAGCGTAAAAAAATTCAAAAAACTACTAGCAAAAAGTAATGCAAATAAACTAACCCATTACACAAACTAAGATGTTATTAAGACACAAAGTAAGTATTTAGTTATTCGTATGAAGAGAAAAGATACAGGAAGAAAGCATATAGTACTTACAGAAAGAGCACTTTGGCTCTGATAGCAAATGCACATGCACAACAGCAATGCAAACAGCAAACAACACACTACACACTGAACACACACTGATATATAGAGAGGGACTATTACACAGAGGAGAGTAGGAGAGTTGGGAGGAAGACAAAAGACTTGAGGACTCAAGGCTGGATTCTTGATACCCTCTTCTTCTACAATTATGGGTTTTTATAGATGTGTTTGCTTTGGTAGGAAGCTTTGGTTGTACACTTTTGTTGTAGCCTTTAGTTGGTGTAGTTTCTTTTTCTTGCTGGTGCTCTGGTGTCTTTTTTGTTGGCGCTCTGGTGGCCTTTCCTTTATTTTGATTTGACGATATCTTTTATTAATGCGTCTGGTGTTTGTTGAGCTTTACTTTTCGAATGGGTCCACCATGCTTAATCAGTAAGTGCTAGTGCATTCATGGTCTCTTCATCTAGCTCATTGTCATTTTCAGAGCCTACGTAGGACATATTTTCCAAATTGTAAAATTCTTCTTTTGCTTGCAGTCCAATTCTTCTTAACCTGATATTTTTGAGAAATGTCCTCTTTTTTCGAAATCTAGAGACTCTTCTTCTGTTTCAGTTGCTAGTGTGTCAATGAAAAATACTGTTTTTCCACTATGTACTCTTTTTGCTAAATATTTGCTGCAAATATCTATTTTTGGAACAATTCTGTTACAACTTTCCATAGTTTATCTTCTTCGTTAAAAGTGGTTGCGTTGAATTCCTCTAATTCAGGAGTGTCTGAAATCCTCATTAGAATCCAAAGTTGGACAACAGAATAATAGTTGAGGTATTCACTTCTTCTTACACCTACTATATTCGAAAAAAAAGACTATAAAAAATTTGTTGGAATACATTTGTAAGCTTTACTGACATATGCCTGGAATGTATCCTTTATAGTCATCAGGCTGAGAGGTGTTAATGTATACCTCAGGTACAATACCCTTTCGTAGGTGTTGTTGATATCGAGGTATTTCATTAAAGTATACTATTAGTCCGGGTCTTAAATCTCCTGTATAGAAGAGTTCTTCTGTATTAAAAAGTTGTTTAATGTTAGTTTCTTCCAGTTGTTTGAAGAATAGAACTAGTTTATCTTAGTTTAGGATCTGTTGTTGGTATAACTGGTGCATCTCTTGTACCGTGACTTCTACTTCTAGTTTTCTTGTTTGTTCTGTTTGAACATTGAATTGTTGCAAGATAGGCAAGAAATCTTTAATCTTGAAATGGATTAAGTCAAAAGTTTTTGAGAAAAGATTTCAACTAAAGCTTCTATTTTTGGCAATTGTTGTCCTAAGGCTTGTAAAGTCGTTAACTATGTTGTAAATGATCTCGTGAGTAGAGCTTTGAGACTCTTTTTATACTTATCATTCTTTTCAATTTGTAGAGCAGAGTTTTGTTTCATTTCCAGATGGATTTTTTCCTATCTGTGTTAGCCAATAGCTGGCTGCTCTCTAATTGTTTCCTTGGACTGCTTTGAAACATCCATTGAGTTTATCAAAAAATTCTTAATCGGATGTTTTTAATTCTTTGTTATACCATTCATTGGTAACTATTGCTGCAAAGGTTTTACCTTTTTCAACCATACCTAATGAACATTTTTCCTGGGCAAGAATTTAGCTGGCATTGTTTTTTCAAGACTTTTGGTCAAAACTTCTTGGGTTTTTATCATGTCTTTTTTCGCCTCTTGGGCCTTGCAGAATGTTAAAGCTTGTTGGGCTTTGCTGGAAGTTTCAACTTGCAGGGCCCTTGAGGATTATTCGACCTGTTGGGCCTTATTGGAGGATTCGGCCTTTTCCTTCTTTGGGAGAACTTCTGTGAACTCTCCCGTTCTTTTCATTTTATCAACAAATGCTTTTAAGAATTGTAAATTGTCTTCATTCATTGCCTGGACAAGAAATCATCAAGAGTATTAGTAAAACCATGGATATATTTGACATTATAAGAATAAATTTCTAAAGAATGAGTAAGACATATGCATCTTACATCTTCTTCAGGGTTATTCGAAGTTTTCATTTATAAAAATTGTGCAACAGACTGATTGTCTATTTTTATTATAAATGTTCTATGTAAGAGATAAATTTTTAGACTTTTTATTGCTAGTTTAATGGCTAGTAATTCTTTGTCATATGTGACATACTTGTGTTGTGTTTTATTGAATTTTCCCAATGCATAAGCTATTATTTCTGATGTATTGGTAATGAGAACACCAGACCAATACATATCCGAAGCATCTGTTTGTAATATTATAGAATCAGTTTCTTTGGGAAAATAAAGGATTTGTTTTGTAGTAACAAATTCTTTAATGTTTTTTATTTCTTTTAATTCAGCTTTTGTTAAAGAAATAGGTATTTTTTTATATTCCAACGACATGGCTGTTCGCCAGATGTTTTTTTATATTTTTCTTGTTCTTCAGCTAATTTATTTTGTAAGACTTTTATTTTGGAAGATAATTTTGGTATAAATTTTATTTTATAATTTATTAGGCCAAAAAAACTTTGTAGTTGTTTAAGATTAGTAAACGTTTCAAGGAATTCTTTTACTTTAGAATAGATATGATCTTGTAATTGTATTTGACAATTTTTTATTTGTTTTCCTAGAAAATCGATTTCTGTTTTGAATAATTCAATTTTCTTAAGGCTCAAAATAATACCATGATTTAACATGAGTTTGATAATATGTAAAAGATGGTCTTCATGTTCTTCTTCTGTTTGTGAGAAGAGAAGAATGTCATCAATGTATGCCACTACATATGATAAATGGCCAAAGATAGAGTTGATCTATTTTTGGAAAATTTGTGGTGCATTTTTAGACCAAAGGGCATTACAAGCCATTCGAAATGTCCTTGTTGACAGCTAAAGGTTGTTAGTTCTACTGATGTTTGATTAGGTAATATGATTTGCCAAAATCTAGATTTTGCATCAAATTTGCTATAATATTTAGCACCTTGTATTTGTTTAATAATGTGTTCGACGGTTGGAGTAAAATATCCATCAAATTTTTTGCAAGAGATAAGCTTGTGATGTTAATAACCATTCGTGCTTTTCGTCTTTTGATTTTGGCATGATTTCGAAGGATAAATGTAGGAGAGGAATGTGCACTATGGCTTTTTTGAATTAATTTAAGGTTTAATAATTGTTGGATTTGATTACAAAATTCTTGTTTATCTATGGGTGATACCATTATACTATTAACACGTATATTAGTATTGTGATATTGTTCAAGTAATTCAATTGAACAATAATGGGGCAATTTATCAAACCATTTGAAATGGATTGTTATAATAGAGAGGTTCTAAGAGCTTATGAACTATTTCTTCAAATGGTGTTGCATTGGGAATGTTATTTTGATTGGTATCGATAAGTTCATTTTTATCAAAAAGCATAGTGGGTTTTTCACCACGCTGGGCTGTGGGAGAAAAATAAGGAGCAAGGCGTGCTGGAAGGTGGATACGAGGGATGGAATGGCCATCAAAGTCAAAAAAATGGGTATTGAAAGGAGCAAAATGTCGTAGATTATCTATCCAACTTTGGATGCTAATGAGGATTTCAGACACTCCTAAATTAGAGGAATTCAAAACAAGCACTTTTAATGAAGAAGATGAACGATGGAAAGCTGCAAAAAAATTCTTCATAAAAATAGATTTTTGCACAAAATATTTAGCAAAAAGAGTACATGGTGGCAAAATGGTTTTTTCATTGACACACTAGCAACTGAACAAGAAGAAGAAACCTCTAGATTTCAAGAAATAAGGACATTTCTCCAAAATATCAAGTTAGGACGAATCAGACAACAAGCAAAAGAAGAATTTTACAATTTGGAAAATATGTCCTACGTCGGCTCTAAAAATGACAATGAGCTAGATGAAGAGACCATGAATGCACTGGCACATACTAATTAGGCATGGTGGACTCATTCTAAAAGTAAAGCTCAACAAACACCAGATGCATTAATAAAAGATACCGTCAAATAAAAATAGAGGAAAGGCCACCAGAGCACCAACAAAAAAAACACCAGAGCACCAGCAAGAAAAAGAAAGTGCACCAACTATAGGCTACAGCAAAAGTGTACGACTAAAGCTTCCTACCGAAGCTAACGCATCTATAAAAACCCACAATTGTAGCAAAAGAGGTTATCAAGAAACCAG
>JAIUJO010001551.1:45000-52500 GCA_023846275.1 Vanilla planifolia
TAAATGTGGAAGTATCATTTAAAGCCGTGCAGTATTCCCATTATATACCTAGGATTTTGGATCCAGGTAGTAATTGTATTCCTTTAAGGCTTATGGATAATGTACAAGTCTTTTCAATATTTTGGTCGTCTAGACTTATACAAAAATCAGGGTGAATGTTTATTCCAAATAGTCATTAGCAAGATTGGATTTGGCTCCTCCAATTATGCTACTAAGTGACTTGTTAATGATTTGTTCATTCATACAAACGATCATTATTGGTGTATATTCCACTACAGAATAGAGTAGTTATTTTTAATTGTATCATACCTATGTATAGGTATTTCATTTTTGGGTATTTTCTTTTTCATTTTTTTTTTGTTTTTGTTAAGAAGATTGATGGATGTTAAATCATCATCTCCTTTTAATTCTATATTTCCTTGCATTCGCTCAAAAATATGTGTGTTATTGAGAAAGAGAGATTTAAAAGAAGTGGCTTTATAAATCTCATTTTTTCTCCATAAGGTATTTCTTCTTTTAGTTTTTCTAAGTCTTCATCTGAGATTTCAAATTCTTCTCCTACACTGTCATGTAGTTTTGTTGTAGTTGCTTCTTTAGAAGTAAGTGTATTCATATTGATTCGAAATTCTTTATATTTTTTGGAATTCATTGAATCATAGCTGTTTCAGATGTTATGATAAGAAAATCCTCACATTTGTGGATAAAAAGTGTTCCAATAGCATCGTTTTGTCTAATTAAATAATCCCAATCTTCTAGACTAGTATTTTTAATCAAGACTATTGGTGCTTGATATGTCATGAGTTCTACTGTCCCATTGTAATAAAGATATTTTCTTTTGCATGATGTGGGATATTATGTATTATTCCATAGTATCCAAATGGTATTAAAATGATTAAATCTAATGTTACCTCTATAGTTTGATAATGTTTAAGTTTAAGCATTTTTCCCATGTAGATTGTATATCCTGGTGAGGATATTCTTTCCTTTTTGGGATGTTTTAGCGATGGTAGTAAAGGAATAACCTTTATTTGTGTCAACGTTTTGTTTATTGTAATCATATTGATTTTGAGTTTGTCAAAATCTTTTAATTGTTTATTAGAAGGTTGTTCAGATTTAGACTCTATGGAGTCAGATTTGACTCTATGGAGTCAGATTTGACTCTATGGAGTCATAATAAAATGTAATTTCATAGATAAAATTGCTATCATAAAAAATTTTATCAATTGTTCCAATGCTGATGGAATATTCTTTTACGTTAGGAATAACAACTCTTTTAATGTTAACCGGACATTCATTTGCATAATGTCCCTTTTTGTTACATTTAAAACATCTAGAATATTTTTTATCTTTCTTTTTATTATATTTTTTGATAAACTTCTTTTTCCTAAAATGTTGTTCTTTTCTAAATTCAGGTTTCCATTTTCTTTTAGAAATTTTATATCTTGGATTTTTTTGTGTTTAGCATGATATGGTTTAGAAGCGTATGTCCTCCAGTCATAAATAGGTGAAAAACCATAAATATAATTTAAATCTTCTGAGAATTTTGAGTAATAGTTTTAGCCCATTCTGCAAGATTTTATGATTTTACTCATTTCTTTTTGAGCAAAAGTATTTTTGCAGATCTTTTTCATAGATTCTGCACATGTTCTTCTGAGTGTTCCTGTATTGTGTTGCCTAAGAGTACCTCTAGATGTAAGTAACTCTTTGTATTTTGTGGATATTATATTATTCCAAGGGAAAGGTATTTTAGAAAAAAACCCTTGTATCCAAAACTCTTGGTTAAGAGTTTTGTTTAGATGATAAATATATCCGATATATGTAGACACAAATTCATCTAGTATACATATGTCGCATATTTTCATTTTATGAAGTTTTTCTTCATAGTTTAGGTTTTCACTTCATTCTGACCCTGTAAAATTAGAACTAATAATGAAACTAGCATTTCATTGTAGTGTGTTTATCTGATCATTGTAGGACTTTTTGACATTCATCTTTATTATTTTTTCGAAATTTGTCAGCCATGACAGTGCATTTCCTTCCCAGTATGATGTAGAGAATTGTATGTTCTCTGAAACATTCATAGTAAGAGGAAGCATAAATATAGTTCCTTTTATTTTTTATGTCCATTCTATGCAATAGTCTTTGACTCTTTTATATGGTATATTGTCTATATTTAAAGTGAGTCCCCAAGTTGAGGAGTTTCTCTTCTCTTCTAAATGACGATTTTTATTTTTATGGCATGTATGCAAGTCTAAGCGTTTACCATAATTTAACATGGATGAATATGAAGGAGTAGTATGAACTTGTTCCATATTATCTCCTTATGATTCTTGCATGTTAACTTTAGCCGAAGGTGTTTGTGGAACATAACCATGAGGACCAGGGAGATAGAGATAAATTTTGTTGATTTTAATTTAACCATTATTGTTTGGTTAGTTTTGTTCCAATATAATAGAACTTTGATGTATTATTATTTTTGTTTTCTAAATTTTGAATTTTATCTTTGATCTCTTTTAATTGATCAATGATGTAATTCAGTATTCCTATTATGGTAGGGTCATTTCCTACTATGGTAGGTATATGTTCATAATCTTGGATGTTTTTAGTAATTTGACACTTATAAATGTCATTGGGAATCAGTATGTTTTTCATAGATTTTGAGTTTTTGTTTATGTTTTCTTATTACTAGATAAGTTTGTAAAATGAGTTTTGATTTTTTTAAGAGACTTGTTCTTCTTTTGTATTGTATCTGTTTTGACCCTCTATTTTATGGCTACATCTACTCTTCCAAAACCGCAAGGTTCCCGTGGCTTTTTGGGGGAAGTTAGGGATTCTTTCAAAGACCACCATCCCTAGTAGATTGCTACATAAAATAAGAGCACAGCTATGGTTCATTTCCTACTCCATAGGGAAAAGAAATATAATACAAAGAAGAAGAAGAATCTTAAAACAAACTAACTCATTGTACAAACAAATCTTTTAATAAGAAAATATAAACAAAAATTTACTCAGGTAGAATATAAGAAGCAAACATAAGTTTATTACATAAAAAAACTTACAAGATAACTTGAGCACTAGGCACTGATACCAATCTTATAATGGCACACCAGCACTCCAACCTTAATAGCTTTATACAAGAACACTCAAAATATTCTTATACAATTTGAAAAGAGAGAGTAGAGTGAAAATAGAAAGCAGAAAGCAGAAAGAAGAAAGCTGGAGTCCTTCCGATGATAGAGTTCTTGGAGGGCTTCAGAATTTATAGGATGAGCTTGCTTAGATTGGAAGTAAACGTGAATACCTTTAACTATAGAAATTATTGCTTGGTACTGTTGAACATTACTATTCATCATATGATTTTTCACTGTTGATCTTATGATTTCACTGTTGACTCATTGTAGATCATACACTTTCACTGTAGATTACTGTAGATTGTACACTGTTCATGCACTATTCACTGTAGTTAGTGCGCCTTTATTGTAGTTCTTTCTGAGTTGGGAAATATCTTTTCACATGTTTTGATTCCTTTTATGGGTCCCACCATGCTTTTAGTCGATGAGACCAAGGGCTTCCATAGTGTCTTCATCCAATTCATTGTTATCTAAATTGAATTCCATGTAAGTAGCAAAGAACTCTTCCTTAACTACTTGTCCTATTTTGCCCAATTTAATATTTCTCAAAAATGTTTTTTATTTTCTTTTCTTTCTGAGTTAAATCTTCAGCTTCCTTTACTAAAGTTCAAGAAAATAGACTGTCTTTCGATAGTGAATTTGTTTGGCTAGATATTCAGGATTGAAATCTAGCTTCTAAAAAAGTCTTTAGCAGCATACCATTGAGCTTCTTCTTCATTGAATAAGCTTGGTTTGAATTCTTCTTGATCGATCTATTGGACCATTGTTTATTTCATGCTTAGGCAACCTTTCTCAATTTGTGTTAGCCAATAATTTACTGAACGCCAATCGTTGGCTTGTAAAGCATGGAAGCATCCGTTAATTTTCTCAAAGAAAACTTGATTGGATTCTTTGAGAGCTTTGTTATGCCATTCTTTTGGCACTACGACGGCAAATGTTTTTCCCCTTTTGAGGGTTTCATAAGAACTGATTTTCTATTTAATCAGAACTTTAGCTAGTTGAGCTTGATCATTCCCCTTATTGGGATTGAGCTTTTAAATCAACCTTTTAAGTTTTTGATGCCTATTAGGCATGAAAAGATTCTATCTTTTAGTTTTAGGCAGATGTTTCCACTTCGGCCTTGTGGGCCTTTGTTTTCTTGGGGAGAATTTCTTTAAATTCTTTTGCTCTTTTCATTTTTTCTACAAATTCTTTGAGAAATATAAGATCCTCTTCGTTTATGGTCAACTAAGAAAATCAATAATAGTGTTAGTAAATCCAGGAATATATTTAACATTGTAAGTTAATATTTCAAGGTATAAAGCAAGACGTATTCATCTATGATTTCTTCTAGATTAGTTGTAGTCTTTCTGTGTAAAAACTGGCAATAGATTTGTTGTAAGTTTCTATTATAAATACTCTGTGGAGTTGGTATATTTTGTGACTTTTGATAGCTAATTTTATAACAAACAATTCTTTATCATAAGTAGCATATTTACTTTGAGGTTTTGTAAATTTTCCTGAAGTATATACTATGATTTTATTTGTATTTGTTACTATGACTCCAGACCAGAATAAATCTGAGACACCTGTTTGTAATATAATATGTTCATCTTCTATTAAAAAATGAAGAATTTGATTTTTTTGTAACAAATTCTTTAATTTGTTTAATTTCCTTTTGTTCTTCTAAACTCAAGGAAATATGGATTTTGTCTATATTCCAGCAACGAGGTTGTTCGTTATTAGTCATTTTGTATTTTGCTTGTTTGGTTGCCAATTTGTTCTGTAAGGCTTTAATTTTGGAAGAAAGTTTAGGTATGAACTTTCGTCCATAGTTTAAGAGTCCTAAAAAACTTTGTAGTTGTTTTAAACTGGTAAAGTTTTAGGAAAACTCTTTTAACTTTTATATATACGGTCTTGTAATTGTACTTGACCATTTTTTATTTGTTTTCCTAGAAAATTGATTTTGATTTTGAATAATTCGATCTTCTTTGGACTCAAAATAATATCATGGCTTAGCATTATTTTGATAACATGTAAAAGGTGATCTTTATGTTCTTCCTCTATTTAAGAAAAAACAAATATATCGTCTATGTAAACGACATAAGGTAAATGTCCAAAAATAGAATTAATCCATTTCTGGAATATTTGAGGTGCATTTTTTAATCCAAATGGCATGACTAGCAATTCAAAATGCCCTTATGGATAGCTAAAAACTGTTAATTCTATTGATGTTTGGTTTGTAAGTTTGATTTGCCAAAATCCTGATTTGGCATCAAATTTGTTATAGTATTTAGCACCTTGGATTTGTTTGACTAGGTGCTCAGCAGTTGGTGTAAACTAACGAACAATGTGCAAGGGTTAAACTTGCGATAATTGATGACCATTCGGGCGTTACCATGTTTTATTTCTGCATGATTTCGCACTATAAATGCTGAACAAGAATGTAAGCTATGGCTCTTTTTTATTAGTTTTAACAGTTCCTAAATTTGACTATTAAATTCTTCTTTATCTATTGGAGATACCATTATACTATTGACTTGTATATTGGTATTCTAATATCATTCTAAGAGTTCCATAGAACAATAACGAGGAGATTTATCAAACCATTTTAGAGGGTCATTGGAATATAGATGTTCTAAGAGTTTGTGAATGGTTTCGTCAAAAGGTGTTGCATTTGGAAGGTTATAAGTATAAATTGGATGAATGTAGGTATTGGTATCATTGAGAGTGGTTTTGGGGTTTTCACCACATTGGGCTGTAGAAAAAGAAGGGCAATTCATGCAGGAAGATGGATAGGAGGAATAATGTGTCCATCAAAGTCCAATAAGTGGGTATTAAAAGGAGTAAAATGGCGAAGATTGTCAAGCCCAAGTAAACAATCAGTATTGAAATCTAATTGTAATAATGCAAAGTTAATTGTATAAGTATGAGGGTTGTTATAAATATCGGGTATAGAGATTTTGAGTTTTGCTACTTTATGAGTAACAGGGACTTGTTTTCCCATAAAATTGGTTAGTGTTGTTTTGTTTTCTAAACGAAGCCAAAATTGTTTAAGAATAAAGATTTACTGAAGTAAACTAGCTTCAACACTAGTGTCAACTAATCCATTTTTGGAATATTTGAGATGCATTTTTTAATGGCATAACTAGTCATTCAAAATGCCCTTGTGGATAGCTAAAAGCTGTTAACTCTATGGATGTTTGCTTTGCAAGTTTGATTTGTCAAAATCCTGATTTGGCAACAAATTTTCTATAGTATTTAGCACCTTGCATTTGTTTGATTAGTTGCTCGATAGTTGGTATAAAATATCCATCAAGTTTTGTGCAAGAGTTTAACTTGTGATAATTGATGCCATTCGGACCTTGCCATGTTTTTTTTCTGCGTGATTTTGCACTATAAATGTTGGAGAAGAATGTGAGTTATGGATCTTTTTTATTAGTTTTAAATTTAATAGTTCCTAAATTTGACTGTTAAATTCTTGTTTATCTATTGGAGATACCATTATACTATTGACTCGTATATTGGTATTTTGGTATTGTTCTAAGAGTCCTATAGAATAATAGCTAAGAGATTTGGGTCATTGGAATATAGATGTTCTAAGAGTTTGTGAACGGTTTCGTTAAAAGTGGTTGCATTTAGAAGGTTATAAGTATAAATTTGATGAATGTAGGTATTGGTATCGATGAGAGTGGTTTTGGGCTTTTCATCATGCTGGGCTTAAGAAAAAGAAGGGGCAATTCGTGCAGGAAGATGGATATGAGCAATAATGTGTCCATCAAAGTCAAAGAAGTGGGTATTAAAAGAAGTAAAATGGTGAAGATTGTCAAGCCTAAGTAAACAATTAGTATTGAAATCTAATGGTAATAATGCAAAGTTAAATATATAAGTATGAGGTTTGCTGTAAATATCGGGTATGGAGATTTTGAGATTTGCTACTTTATGAGTAACAGGGACTTGTTTTCCCATAAAATCGATTTGTATTGCTTTGGTTTCTTAAGGAAACCAAAATTATTTAGGAATGAAGATTTGTTAAAGTAAACTAGCTTCAGCACTAGTGTCAACTAAAGCATGAATTGTTTCTTCTTCTTCTTCCCCTTCTTCTTCCTATACTTCTTCCTATTCTTCTTCTTGTTGTTATTCTTCTTATTCTTCTTGTTCTTCTTCTTATTCTTCATCTTCTTCTTCTTCTTCTTCTTCCTCATTTCTTCTTCTTCTTCTTCTTCTTCTTCTTCTGTTTCATCTTCTTCTTCTTCGTCCTCTTCTTTTTCTTTATTTTCTTCATCTTCTTCTCCTACTACTACTTCTCTTTCTTTTTCTTCTTCTTCTTCTTCTTCTTTCTCTTCTTCATTCTCCTTTTCCACTTCTTCTTCATATTCTTCTTCTTCTT